>JAEMWC010000092.1:600000-657500 GCA_016490735.1 Pachyseris speciosa | reverse complement strand
GACTAGCCGATAAACAAATTTCCCTGGACGAGAAACCTCCGCTAGCAGGAAAACAAACAATATTTGACCAAACACAAGACAAACTAAGCGAGTACACAGGACACTTTTTGCGTGTTATCTCTGAAATTTTCACGTTCTTCATTTGGTTTGCTTTTTACTGACTGTGCACTTTCTTGGTTGGGTTGGCTAAACGATCAAACATTTGTTCGTAGAGCGAAATGTTGGTTGGGTTGGCTAAACGATCAAACATTTGTTCGTAGAGCGAAATGTTGGATGAAAATGTTTCATCTGGATCAAACATAGAAAGCCGTTTTAAATTATCTTCCAACACGATGTTGAATGAAGTGTTTGATCGTTTAGCCTGGGCTTGATGCTTAATTTTACGAGGACTCACTGCGATTACTTGTTAATAAGTTAAGGGCAAAAGTTTTTTAATGCTGTTGAGGCACCGACGTCGAAAAACACTGAAAACAGTCAGCCAATCGGAGTGATAACACTCGTTCGCTTGCATGAAAACAACAAAACAAACAAACAAACAATTCAACTACTTCTTTGCTTGCAAAACGAGTAGAGATGATTGTTATTTATATCCAGTAAAGAGAAAAATACAAATTGCTTTCCTGAACAAAAATAAGAACGATTAAACCATTTAATGTTAAACTTCAATTCATTTAATTCAGTCACCTGTGTTGTAGAGGTTGGAAATACGAATCCACTTGAGTTAAAACAGGCATCTGGAAAAATAGCAAACGGTTTGTCCAAAGAAAAAACTTCTTGCACTAACTTTGAGCTACTCGTTCCTCCCATTAATGCCGGTGAACTGTTAAGTGACCTTTTAGGGTGAGCTGCGAGGTGCCGCAGTAAAGTGAAAGTCATTGAAGCCTTGAATCATTTTTTTTTTCAACCACACAATCCGGGCGTCGATTATGCAAGTCGATCCAGATTTTTAAGCGTTTCCTGAGGCAAATCTTTTGCTATCCTTTTTGTCACTTGAAAATTCACCTTCCGGAGTATCTGTTAATTAGTTCTTGATTTTTATGCCTTTTACGCGAATTAAAAGGCAAACTTCGAAGAAGATGAAGTTGTTTTGGTCAAAATGAAGAAACCAACTGAATGTGATTACGAGCCGCCGTAGGCGCGCGGAAAATTAAGCCTCGTTTTGGTTAAATTAACCTGGCTTGAGCCTGCGATCTAATCGAAAACTAGTACGTGGTCAGCGGTCAACTTCAAAAAAAACATCTGACACATATGAGCTCTAAACTCGAGCCCGCGATATGGCCACGTGATACTGGTCAGCGGAAACCTTGTTTTGACAGCTGTCAATTGGCCATGACATGGATGTCCTATAATCAAAGTTGCACGCTGCAAACTAGCTGATCAGCTGGGGACCCAGCTGGGTCAGGTGGAGTATGGCCGCCATGTTGGATTATTATGGTTATTATTAGGATATTATTAATTATCGGGCAACTCCACCGTCGTCGTCGTCGTGCGCGCCCACGAGCAATACCGCTAGCCGCTTCCAAGTATTTACTTATTGAATGCACGCTCCCTCTTTCCAAAGCTAGACGAATTAACGGCATTACTGGCAACGAGTCCAGTCGCCCTGGCCCCGGTTGCTCGAAAGATGGTTAACTCTTAACCAATGGTTAAACCCCCTAACCAATGGTTAAAAATTAACCAAAGGTTAGTTTCGGTTGCTCGAACGCCGGTTAGTGTTAACCATGGGTTAAATTTCTTCTAACCATGCATTAAATTTAACGTACCTCGCTACGAGTGTTAACTTGTTAACCATCGGTTAAAATGACGTGTGTTGCAAAATCAGTGAAACAACATGGCAGTTGATTTGCTTTTTCGCGGTGTTGTACCTAGGCGTAAAAGAATTTTTTAACCTCAATGGCAACTTGCTCGACGGACTCTCTGAAGCCGAGGTTAAGTCACGCTACAGATTTTCGCGTAATTCCATTCAGTTTATCACCGACACGCTTGCTGCCGATCTCGAAAGACCAACCGGAAGAAACCGTGCATTGAAACCCCAGGAACAGGTTCTTATTGCCCTTCGTTTTTTTGCAAGTGGTAGTTTTTTGGAGGTGGTAGGTGACACAGTCGGTGGCATTCCGAAATGCACTGTTTCGAGAATCATCAGCAGGGTGTCAACAGCACTTGCTAGAAAGCAGCATGAGTTCATACGATGGCCACCAACAGCCGCTGAAATGCAAGAGGTAAAACAAGGCTTTTTTGAAAAGGGAGGCTTTCCGGGTGTTATTGGCTGCATCGATGGAACGCATATACGTATTCAAGGTCCAAGTGCTCACGAGAGCGATTTTGTGAACCGGAAAGGGTTTCATTCGATCAACGTTCAAGCGATTTGTGATCACAAAGGTAAGGAACTGGGTTTAATTGTTGACATTTATTTACTGAAACTTATTTCCTAATTTAAAATACCGTGTACTTCACACAGGATAACAGTACATCTAAATTCTTTTATTTTTGTTATTGTTATCATCATATTATTTAGCAGAGTCACGCAAGCTTCACGGTTCGCGTGATCTTTTTCAACAACAAAAATGGCAGAAATGGGTGAACTGTCACGAGCTGTTATGCACTCGACCAAACGGACAAAACTGTCACTGACTCTATAGAAAAGTTTCAAAGTGAATGATTTTATACTCTAATTTCAGCGGAAACTGGGCTTTTTCTCGATAGGCCTACAACTATTGTTAAATATTCTATAAATAAACAAAAATATAATCAAGTTTAAGAACTTAAGCTATTGTTGTACTTATTTTTGTTGTTGTTACATGTCATGGATACGCAGGAAGCAATAGGTTCTCACAAATTACAAATTCTTAGTTTAATAGCAGTATGGTATGATTTCTTTATTTAACAGATCTTTTTTTGATA
This sequence comes from Pachyseris speciosa, assembly GCA_016490735.1. Classification (NCBI taxonomy): domain Eukaryota; kingdom Metazoa; phylum Cnidaria; class Anthozoa; order Scleractinia; family Pachyseridae; genus Pachyseris; species Pachyseris speciosa. The sequence goes on along the minus strand of JAEMWC010000092.1, from coordinate 654,599 downwards.
AATTTAAAAAAATAAAATTTAAATTAATATTTTGATTTTCCTAAAAGCACCCTCATACAGTTGAGAGGTACATGGGAGGGAACATATTTTCCTAATCAGCACTCTTTCCAATTCTTTCACGGGAACAAGTCATATGAACTCATAATTGACCTGCTCCCAACGTCAGTGGCTTCATAGCTCAGTTGGTAGAGCATCACACCAGTATCACAGGGTCATGGGTTCACGGGTTCAAACCCCGTTGAATTCCTGAATTTTTTTCAGGCTTCTGTGAGGATCATTTCTTCATTTCAGTTTCAATACACATATCAAGTTACTTGATATGTGTATTGAAACTGAAATGAAGAAATGATCCACATACATGATATAGAAATGATACAGAAAATGATGTACATACATGTACTACTGTAGTACATGTATGTAAGAAAGCTGAAATTTGTTTTAAAGGTTCTGTTGTTACAATTTACTTTTAATTCTGTATGTAAAACCTTACATCTCTCATCAAATACTTCATTTTTAATTTGCATTCTTTGTCATATTTAACTGTAGGTCTCTTCACCAATGTGGTTGCCAAGTGGCCTGGCTCCACACATGACAGTTTTGTTTTCTCAAATTCATTAATACATGAAAGGCTCGAAACCAACCATACATTTGAAGATGGCTATCTACTGGGTGACAGTGGTTATCCGTGCAAGCCCTTTCTTATGACGCCATACCAAAATACTGCAACTGCAAAACAGGAGGCATTTAACAAGGCCCATTGCAAGACAAGAGTGGCCATTGAACAAACCTTTGGTCGATGGAAGCGGCGCTTCCACTTACTTCATTCAGAGTGCCGCATGAAGCCTGAAAAGGTGTGCACTCTCATTGGTGCTTGTGCAGTACTGCACAACATTTCCATTATACTCAATGATAATATTGATGATGATCCTTTTGATGATGACCAGCCTGAGCTTGTTCCATATCATGGACCTGATCAAGGCAGGTTACTGCGAGATCACATTTGCAACACATTTTTCTAAATCCTTTATAGTTTTACTGCCTGTTGGTAAAATAAACAATATATTGGTTCATGCATCACCATGTGTTCATCGAGATATGAAGCATGCGGGAAGTTTGGAGAGCAGGAAAGATGCATAAGAATCCTCGAGCAACTCTAGCTTCTTGAGTGCTCGCCAAACTGCCCAAGTGCTTTATGTATTGATGAACTCACAGCTGATGCATGAAACAATATACGGTAGTTTTAAAGAGAAATTCCCTCTGCTACGTCATCAGCATACACAATAGGAACATGAAGCATGCTCATGCAATTGAATTTGACTACGCAATTAATTTACCAGCTATGTTATAAATATTTTGGGAGAGGTGAGAAGGGGAGGTTGGGAGAAGTTGTACAGCAAAACAATTTTGGTGAAATTTGCTAACATCATTCTTAAGTGTTGACTACATGAAAATTCAATTTTGATTTTCACTGCACTCAACACTCCCGAGTTGGAAAATGGGAGTGACTTTGATCTTGTTATGCACAGTTTTTTGGCTTTCTCGAGAGCCAATCAAAAATCACTTTTTCTTCTTCAACTTTGGAAAGGGCATTTACTCTACAACCACCTCTAAGCCTTAATAATTTTGAGCATTAGCTTTAAATCCTTACTTATAATTTAACAGCCCAACATAACTTACCTCAAAAATATTGTTGAGAGAATAACTCAGTAAAATACTCACTCAATTAAGAATGCAGGGTGTGTGACTGATCATGTATGTGCTATGGGAGTTTTGGGATTTCAAAGTATCACACTTGTGTTTCACATTCCTATATACTCTTTCTTAGCCCTACAAGTGATCAGTAATTTCTCCTTGTAATATGAACACGTTATAAAACTGTGTGGTCATGAGAAATAAGGACAAAATCACACAATGAATTTGCTGGATATTTTTTAACAACTCCTCCCTACTACATCCATGGGAAATCTGTAGGCAGGCACCAGTTGAAAATTTAAATTTGGGTTAAGCTACAATCATACACACTGTATCCTTAATTGAGGAAGTCTTTGGCAAGATTTATCCTTTATTATTATTACTATGCAAATTAGGAATGAAAAAAAAAAACAAGTGGTTAACCAAAGGTCAAATTTGTTTTATTTACATTAAAATTTGCTGCAATTAGAGCAAAAAAGTGAAAACATGACCAGGAATACTGAGACATGTCCAGAAATGCATGCAACAATGAAAATAGCAATTTGCAAATTTGCCAAAATTGCCAGGGACTTGGAGGCAAATGCAAATGAGAAGGCAAGAGGGGCCCCTTGAAATCAGCAAATTTTGACGAATTTGCCATTTTCGCCAAATATGCCATCTTCGCCATAATTCTTTGACGTTGCCATATTCATTTACATTTCCCGAAAAGTCTCTGGTGACTTTGCCGAATTTGCCATTTTGGCCACATTCCCTTAATGTTCCCTTGTTCTCCAAGCTATATATTGGGTTTGGAATAATGAATGAATAGATAAGCATGCATTACCATAAAGTGAGGACTTCTGCTTTTGCTTTGGAGCCGTTTTGTTATCCATATAATAAACAACTTAATAACCTTGACTGTTAGGTTGTTACAGGAAAATCTCAAACCTCGGGCTAGCGGTATTGACCTTGCTATCGCTTGGTCAATATGGAAAGGCCTCAGTCTGAGATTTTCCCTTAATGACTGCACTTTCAGTTATAAAGTAGTTAATCACCGTGCAGTTGATACACATGAGAAAACCATTTTAAAAACTAATAATTTTTACTTCTGCTACTTGCAGTTTAGTGTCCTTATGACCAGGTGGCTTCAACACAAATCATTCCTGAAATAGTTTGGGGTGTTTACAGTTTTCAGAGTTTCACAGAAAAATAGTATTTGTAGTTGCACACAGTATTCTATAACTACCAACTTCATTATTTATTAAATTATTTACCGTGCGAAAGTTAAAAAAGTGAACAGTCTATTCATCCATTTCATAGAACAGACAACAATCACACTATATAAAAGACAAATCAAAAGCTTGTAAAAAATGCAGAAATATATCAAGGAATACAAATAGCCCTCTTCACCATTGACTTAGACAGCAATAAAAAAAAGTATGTAAAAGAGCATATTATCAATATTGCCAACTGGAATTAATGCTCTCTCCTCCCCCTAAAAAATTGAAAATCCTTCAACTTCATGAAATCCCCAAAGTATTTGAAATGCACATAAAAGGCAAAAAAATATCATTTTTTGTTGTTATGAAAATATTCTTTGCACCTATAGCAAATATATTTTACCATTTTCCCCTCAAAATTTGCTTTTTATGTGTTGCACAAGCTATGAAAAGTTAACAAAACTAGCAGTTGCATGAACCCACAAACCGCGTGCTGTGGGAGGCATAGGTCTTTTTTGATTTTACGTCACAAACTGGTTTACATTCAAGTTTTCAAAGACTTTGAATTGCAGCAGACTTTGTGACAAAATTGACAACAGACCCATGATGCATCTCACAGCTTGGTCATGGGTACAAATGATTGCTCAGGCAACTGCAGTTCTTCATGGCCCATCGCAGCTGACATGTCAGCCTCATTGGCAGTTACAAGGGGGAAATGGGCAAATCTGCTGTCTCACTTGGATAAGTCATCATATCCACATCAAGGTTTTCTTCCCCTGGAATGGTTACAACAACACAATAAATCACACGAGAAAAGCCAATGCAAGTACAACTAAAGCAAAATGTTCTCAGCCATTTTCTAGTCAAAACTACAAAGAGGGAGGCATTGGGGGATTCTGAATACCGCAACAAAATTAACAAACACCACATCACCCAAGAAAAATTGACAAAATCTGACACCGCAATAGTCAAATGATTTACATACAGTCTAAATGGCATTTTGAAAAAGGGGAAAAACATCCATACATGATAAACCTTTTATGCAGGACAATCAATGTCATTATCTCAACAACTTCATACTATCACAAGGCCATGCTGACATTACCATATATACGGTCTGTCTCTAAACTGTAACGACACAGTTGATGCCTGTTTATCCTTGCTCCAGCTTTTTTTGGTCAAGTGTACATGATATGACTGTGAATATTCAGCTGAAAAAGCTACAACTGCCAACTTAAACAGCAGCGTTTCCATGTGGGAGGCCGCTTTTTCAGTCGTTAGCAAGTATTGCTACAGCAAAATAAAGTTCGCATTTTATTTCCTTTGATCTCTCAATGTTTCAGTTTGATTGGTATGCTATATGGCATTTTCAGGTGAAAATGTCAAAGTAGTTTATTTGTTCATAATTATATCAGTCTTTTACATAAAGTGATGTACATAATTATGTATACCTGCTACAAAATAATATATAATGGCAGGAGATCTTTAAGCAAGCTCTACCGAGCTTTTCAAAGAAGATCCCCATACATAACTGAACGAAATTACATAAAGCATATGGATACATTCATAAATCTAATATTTCTACGGGTTTTTGATTTTCATGTAAGGAATCAAGTAAAAATCTGAGTGGAAGTTTGATTTTGAACATAAACGTTTGCACATTTTTAAAGGAATTATAAGATTTAATTATTTTTAAGTCATTTGGTAACTCAACTACGAGGTAAAATGTCACGATAGAAGGAGATTGTTGAACGTGACCTTTCGCCAGCAGAAAAGTTTTTGAGCTTCCGATTTCTCCTTGCAAATAATTTCCGCTTTCGTCGCTGGTTCCTACATCATCCTCACTTTTGTTTCACCGAATACCGTAGGTTTAAAAACACAAATATCGCACACCACAGGGTTTGAGATCACCGCAACACCGCATGGTGAGATTTTGTTCACCGAAACACCGCACAAAAAAATAAGCATCACCGCAAACCCAATGTCCTCCTCTACAAAGCTGAGAAAGTGTTACTTGCAGCGTATTACCTAAGTTTACAACGCTAATATGCTCGAGTCTTATCAACACTGTATTGCTCAATAAAACACTAAAAGCAGCTAAGTACTTATCTTTTCATTCGATGTCAAAATGCAATTTTGAATATCCCGCTTGCATGTAGATGTTTCAAAATACTCAACATCATCAGCAAGGCGTTACCACCGCGAGGAAAAGAGCCTGTTGCTAGTCACATGACAGTCTATTGTTTCAAGAGTAAACAAAGTCGTCTCTTCACCAACCTGTTTCAAATCCTTGTAAACCACTGAAAGACGGTGTGTCTTTCAATAACTGCAAAATTTTGTCCGTGCTCTGAGACGGCATTTTTGGCGGAGGGCCACCGCCAGTTTTCCTTTGTTCCTTACGGAACTTTGAGAGCTCGTTCTTCGCCGCTCTTTGGAGGTTTGTCCACTTTTCTTTCACTTCAGTTACACTTCGGTGTGCAGTTCCTACTGCGTTTACGGCGAGTGTCATCTCTTCCCACACACTTTGCTTCATTTTGTTAGTGTTTGTGTTAGTAAACTTTGATTTCAGTACTGCTTGATTTTCTTCAAACTTTTGAGTTATTATCGCAATTTCTTGCGCTGAAAAATTTGGTTTTCGTTTCCTGCAGGCGGTTTTAACTATCTGCACTTCTCCTGACTGCTCATTGACAGCAGAGACTTCAAGCTCAAGTAAAGAATTTTCGGCAGTCATTTTACTACTAAAAGTGGACAGAAGAGAGTAAAAAACTTTCGCGGGAAAACTTGTCAAACCTGTTCGGAGATGGTTAAAGTCTGGGAGATTTTATTTAACCATTGGTTAGCTAACCAGTGATTAGCGTCGGCTTAACAGACCTTCGAGCAACGGGAATTTAACCAACGGTTAGTTAACCCGCTGTTAGCAAATTTAACTAACCGTTACCAGCTAACATATGGTTAAATTAACAATCTTTCGAGCAACCGGGCCCTGGTCGCTATCACAGAGTCGTGGCTGCGTAGCGATTTTGTCAATCAGTGCTTTCAATCTGTTCCGTAAAGATCGTGTAACTGACCGAGGTGGCGGAATCTGCGTTTATTTGAACAACGTAATACCTTGTAAACGGCGATTGGACTTAGAAAACCCGATCTTTGAATGCCTGTGGCTCACTTTACGCCCTAAACGTCTGCCTAGACCTTTATCTGGCATAACTATTTGTGTTGTTTATCATCCTCCAGGTCGACCTACTGAAAGTCATAAAGAACTGAATGACTACTTAATTAACAAAGAAAAATAGAGGTCACGTGACCGGTCCTTTTAACACTATCCAGTGAAAGTCATGGTTGGTGGTAGTTTAAATCCAGGGTCAGAGTTAAGATTCTACAGTTAAAACAGTTTCTAGGGGGGGTGGGTAACTTAGCAGGGCCAGGCTTCATTTCACGTTACCTGCTGGGTTTGCAGTTGGCTAGGTCACGTGACAAGCCACAGTATCAAACTCAATTACCCTAGATGAGATGATCATCGACTTCTGACTGTCACTAGTGGCTCCAACTCGACCTCCATTGTCTAGTTTTTAAAATCACCACCCCCTCAAGTTGGCTTTCATGCAACTTCAACCTTGAAGCTAAATACTGGCCAGAAAGTGGTACCTTCCCCCCCCCCCCCAGATCTTGCAGCATATGGTTGTTTTCAAATAAAATAGCGTTGATATGTTACTAGCCTCAAAGGCTTTTGTTTAAGTAGGTGAGCAATAAAAAATATCAACATCAAAAAAAAATTATGTTTTATTTAACCCATTGGCACCCCTGCCGGCCAAAACCGGCCGTAAAAAACTCCCATGCTTCAAAACATTGCAACTTTCTCAATTGCACGAATATTGCCTTAACTGTTAGTTGTGAGCACGAAATGGAATGCCCTTTAAATTTGGATATCCAATAAATGCAAGAAACGTAGCGATTTTTACCAAATATGGCCTTTTGAGTTTGGACAAGAACGAAACTGGCCGTTTTTAACGTCAAAGAGAAACAACAAAAATGCCCCTTTTTGCCTTCATGTTTTTTAGAGAAAATCATCGTCGAAAAACCAAAATTCAACCATCATAACGAAATTCTGTCCTTTTTTTAGCTTAGAAATGATTTTTTTTGTTCATATTCTTCTCCCGAGCGTAGATACAGCCTTTTGTTCCAGTGCATTCGGGCCTTCCCGACATTTTCAACATCTTGAGCGCATTGCATGCTGGGAACTAACGAGAATTTTTGACAGCGCCCTTTCCTTCCCCCAATTCTTTCACATATAAACTAAGTCTACAGCCACTCCGACCTACTGTCAAAATTTCCTGCTCGTGGTCATCTTCAGTACGCAGAAATTCCAAAATATGTGGCGGTAGGTCGAGAAATTCATCAATAGTCGAGTCCCAAATGTACTAAGTGTTCGACCGGCCAAATTCCCAGTTCGTCGAGTAACAAGCCAAATTCAACAACAAAGTACATCACCTTGCTCGATTCTTTGAGAAAGTGGACTCTTAGCTACCGTCACGCTTAATGATGCTCATCAGGCAGCCGCTAAAGATGAAAAATGGCTGTAAATTTAACAGAAATCGCAAGCAAACCGAACTTGGGCCATTGTTGTCGCTTCACGGATAAAAAATAGCTACGTCAAAATGACGTTTCAGAAACCTTGAGCCTCCAGTGGCTTAGGACAGCACCACTTTTCCCTGGTAGTTCAAATAAAGAGTCACGAATTGCTATTCATCGTTTATAGGTGGAAAATCACTCCGAAAATGTAAAAACCTGCGGTAGTCAATGGGTTAATACTACAGATCGTCTGCGTAACGAACACCCTGACCATGGTCTGGTTCTTCTCGGCGATTTCAACGATTTTGATTGTGGTAACTTTGTTTCTCATCACAGTTTAAAGCAAGTCGTCCAACAACCTACCAGAGACTCTGCTATCTTAGATCTCATAGTAACAAACATGCATAATTTGTATAGCAGTCCAACGATCCATGCCCCATTAGGCTCAAGTGATCAGAACATCGTACTCTGGCAACCTATAGCGCTCAGGCAGCCCTCACGGATTAAATCCCCTAAGCGCCTGGTTCGCCATTATCCTCGTTCTGGAATAAACGCTTTTGGAAGATGGGTTACCACACACGACTGGTTCGCCGATTTCGGTTTCAGTTCGTCCGTTGACGATCTAGCGTCCTCGTTTACTACCCAACTAATTGATGCCTTAACCGGATCTTCCCTGTAAAGACCATCAAGCCGCATGCAACAGACAAGCCATGGATAACACCTGAACTCAAGCTTATGATCAAAGACCGACAGAAAGCATTTCACAGCGGCAACATCCCAGCCTGGCGCTCTTTGAAATACAAAGTCCAACAAGAAATAGCGAAGAGGAAGAAGTCTTTCTACAAGAACAAAGTGCAGCACCTAAAGAATGACGACTGCCGTAAATGGTGGAACATTATTAATAAAATGTCTGGCAGATCTGCAAAGCCCTCCTTTTTCTCACTTGAACGAGATGGAAAAACCATGTGCCAACAAGAATTTGTTAATAGTTTAAATCAGTTTTACATTTCAGTTAATGCGGACATCCCTCCACTCGACAGTAATATACTACCAGCTTTTCTTCCAGCTGAGGCAGGTGTCTTAACTGTGCAGCTCCACGAAGTTTGTAAGAAGCTACTAGCCATCAAACCGTCAAAGGCTCACGGTCCGGACAACGTACCGTGTCGCATTGTTAAGGAGTTCGCATATGAACTGGCTGAACCTATCACCACTATCTTCAATACATCACTCCGATCTGGTATTGTACCTGTAGTCTGGAAAGAATCTAATATAATACCCATCCCAAAAATACAAACACCTATGGATGAGGGCGACTTCAGACCTATTTCGTTGACTTCCTGTCTGTCCAAAGTTCTTGAGGATTTCGTAGTCACATGGTTAATTGACGATGTCAGGGACAAAATCGACCCAAATCAGTTTGGATGTCTGAAAGGAACTTCAACAACGTATTGTTTACTTGACATGATTCACACCTGGCTTACGTATCTCGATCCACCTGGACGACATCTTTGCTTTCGATCGTATTGGGTATAATGTACTAATAGAAAAGCTTTTGGACTTAGGCGTTCGCACATCCTTAATACCGTGGATTATAAGCTTTCTGTCTAACCGCCGTCAACGTGTTAAGTTAGCTGGCTCGATCTCTGACTGGCTCCCAATAAATGCCGGTGTTCCCCAGGGAACAAAACTTGGCCCAATATTGTTCTTGGTAATGATCAACAACTTGAGTATCTCAGACCCCGAATCTTGTACTTGGAAGTATGTTGATGATGTACCGTTGTCCGAAGGGCTTGTAAGGAACAGCATTTCAACCATCCAAACCAGTCTCAATACCGTCGCCTCTTGGAGCTCCAGTAATTGGATGAAACACAACGCTAAAAAGTGCAAAGAAATGCGGTTTTGCTTCCTCAAGGATCCCATAGAATTCCTTCATTTGAAGATCGACGATCAACAATTAGAACTTGTAACCTCACATAAAGTACTTGGCCTGGTGATTCAGAATAATCTAAAATGGAATAATCACATTGAATCTATTGTCACCAAGGCCTCTAAGCGCCTTCACATACTCCGAGTACTTCGTCGAGGGGGCGTTGAGATTAATGATCTAATTACTATCTATGCTGCCTTGATACGATCTTTATTAGAATATTGCTGTGTTGTATGGCATCACGCTCTACCCTCCTACCTCTCACAGGAATTAGAACGCGTACAGAAACGTGCTCTTAAAATCATAGTTCCAACGCTTTCTTACTCAGAAGCTCTTCAGTTTTTAAACTTAAGAACATTAGACGAAAGGCGTAATGAACTTTGTGTTAAAACTCTTGAAAAGATTTCAAGAGGAGGACCTCTTGTCAAACATCTCCCAATGACAAGTCAGCACATGCATCACTATCAAACGAGAGGCGCTAACAAATATATATTACCCAAATGCAGGACAGAAAGATTGCGTCGTAGTTTTTTCCCAAGTACTAGCTTAGCTTTCAATAATCTTTAGATTCTTAGATTATATATATACCCAAATTTTAACTTGTATTAGAATGAATTTATTTGTAATTTTTTATAAAACTTATTGTAACCCAGTCCCTCTTTGATCAACTTTATGTAAATTTCATAGTTATACAAGTGTAACCACATTGTAATTCAGATTAACTGCGATGATGGTGGAATTAAACTTCTTTGTTGTTGTTGTTGTTGCTTTTACCATGAGAAAAGCAGTTGACGGGTTTCTATAGGTATGGTGCTCCGCTTGGCGGCCCTTCGGGCTGCCGGAGCTCCGCTATTATAGTAGTGAACGACCGCTTTAAATCCTACAATGCTACCATTGTCCAGAAAAGTAGTAGCCATTTTCCGTTATTTTCACAAATTAAACGCTGCCAGGTGGAAAGTAGGACCAAAACTGAAAGCTTGATGCCGTCGATTGCAGTAAGAAAGAACTTCCTAAAACCTTCAAGTTTAATATGAGTGGAACGTCCAAGTTTCCAGGAGCCCACAAAGTGGTCAGCGACCAAGGAAAAGATGTTTCATTGAAAAAGATCTTGGCATACGGTGCTCGTTACGGTATTGGAGTGTTCTGCCTCACTGGGGAAAGGGAAGAACAGATTGGTTGCGTTCTCGAAAAGGAACAATGTTTGATACCACTGGAATGGCATATAATTTACCAAACTTTCGTGCAAAAACTCACGGTGCAAACTGCAAGAATCTAGGAGATAAGTTTACAAAGATAACAATTGCTGTCATTTGTGAAATATTATGACTTCTTCTTGTTTATTTTTTGTTTACATTACCAATTTTATATACTTAATAGTCTTATTTAAATTATGTCTTTCTTTTGATGAGTACATAAATAATGTTTTTAGATATAATAAAAACATCCTCTTAAGGTGAAAGCATTGTGGTTTGTTTACATTATACATGTATGCTGTGATGCTCAATTTAGTGTTACTGATCAACACATAATAATGAGTGAGACATTGAGGGTGATTGGAAACAGCCTTAAAGATTTGACCAAAACTGCAAAGCCATAGGAGCAAATTTATTATGACAATCAAACATCTTAACCTGGAAAACTACAATAGAAATTGATGAAAACTGCAATGTCTCCCTCCACAAACAACATTGTTATCTGTACGTTTAATGGCTACTTTGTGTTTGCAATATACTGTAATTACTTTGATTATAATTAATTATTATTGTTATTCCAGTCCAGCATTTTTGAGCTCTTGTGGCTTTAAAACATGGACATCTGGCACTGACATTATAAATTATAGCAATAAAAAACTGTGAAATCATATTATTGTGATCATATTATATCAATGGACAAGATTTTGGGAAAGAAATAGAGCTTTTAGTAGAGACTTTGATGAATTGATACTTCATCATTTAAGTTGAATGAAAGCACTTTAAGTTGCCTTATTTTGTGTAAGGTTGCCTTAAGTCGCCTTAAATTGCCTTAAGTCGCCTTAAATCGCCTTAAGTCGCCTTAAGTCGCCTTAAATCGCCTGATTTTTTGGGCGAACTTTTCTTAAGTCGCCTTAAATCGCCTTAAGTCGCTTTAAGTCACCTTAAGTTACGGCGACTTAAGGACCCAGAGCAGGCCTTTGCCCGGAAAAGAAACGGTCTCCCCTATATCGCTCATGAGATCAAGCAGCTAATGAAAAAAAGGGACAGATTACATACTAAAAAAGACCCAAGGTACAAAGAACTTAAACACGTGATTCAAAGAAAACTAAGAGCTGCATGTTGTAAATACCTTGAGCATCATAACACCAACAGATGGTGCCGATGCTCCTGTGGCCAATAAACGCTTCTGGTCATTTATCAAGCATTCTAAAGCAGATGCCACAGGGCTACCTCCATTGAAAAAACATGGCCTTACTGTAACTAGTGCGGTTGAAAAAGCTGAGGTACTAAATGATACTTTCCGCTCAGTATTTACCCCAGTACCTCCTGACTCGCACCTCCCTCGTGACACCTGCAGCCCATATCCTAACATGCCAGATATCTCCATCAGCACTGAGGGTATTAGACCTTTGAAGAAACATGGCCTTACTGTAACTAGTGCGGTTGAAAAAGCTGAGGTACGAAATGATACTTTCCGCTCAGTATTTACCCCAGTACTTCCTGACTCGCACTTCCCTCGTGACACCTGCAGCCCATATCCTAACATGCCAGATATCTCCATCAGCACTGAGGGTATTAGAAAACTCCTTGATAAGATCAACTCAAACAAGGAATCTGGGCCAGATACTCTAAGGTCCAGAGTGTTGAAAGAACTGGCTTCATCCATCGCCCCTATCCTAAAAGTGATCTTTACAGCCTCCCTCCGCCAGTGTGTTGTCCCAAACGACTGGAACCTGGCCACGATAACACCCGTGTATAAGAAAGGAGACAGGGACTGTCCAGCAAACTATCGCCCCATATCACTTACATGCATATGCAGTAAGCTACTAGAACACATTGTTACCAGCAACTTGACAACACATTTTACAGAGCATAACATACTTTACAATCTACAACATGGCTTCAGACAGGGAGGGTCTTGTGAAACCCAATTGCTCGAACTCACTTCAACCTTACAAGAAAAATTAACTGCAAGAGCACAAACAGACCTTATAATTATAGACTTCTCTAAAGCCTTTGATAAGGTGTGTCACATGAAATTACTATCAAAGCTGGATTTTTATGGGGTACGTAGTAACACCTTACAGTAGATTTCCTGTTTCCGTGAGGGTCACCAGCAGTGTGTAGCTGTGGATGGGGCCCAGTCATCCTACATCGATGTCCTGTCAGGGGTTCCACAAGGGTCTGTTATTGGCCCCACCATCTTCTTTGTATACATCAATGACCTACCAGAGTATGTCAGCTCCACAGTACACCTTTTTGCAGATGACACAGTTATCTATCTCACAATCCACTCTGAGGAACAGTGTGCTCAACTACAAGTTGATCTGGACATGTTACAAGTTTGGGAGGAAGACTGGCTAATGGAGTTTAATCCCGAAAAGTGTGAAATTCTACGGATTTCTAGAAAGAAAACTGTCATCTCGTATGGCTACACTCTCCATGGCAAAGTTCTTAGATCTGTGAAAAGTGCAAGGTATCTTGGGGTTGAACTGTCTCACGATCTAAAATGGAATGCTCAAATCACCAAGGCCACTGCAAAAGCAAATCGCACCTTAGGGTTTCTTAAACGAAATCTGAGGGTTAAGTCGTGTGCACTTAAACAACGGGCATACTTCAGTCTTGTTTGCCCCCAAGTAGAATATTGTTCAAGCATCTGGATCCCAAGCAGGGTATCGAAAACAATGGGGCCTATAGAGTGAAAATGGTGCAACGTCGTGCCGCTAGGTGGGCTTTGTCACGCTACCATCCGACAGTTAGTGTATCAGACATGGTATCAGAGTTCGGATGGCGCTCACTCCAGCAGAGACGCTGTGACGCACGTTTGGTGCTTTTGTACAAGATAACCCATGGACTTGTCGCTTCCGATTTCCCAGACCAACTCCAGCGCACTACTAGAAGTTCACGTCACACCCAAGACCACTCCTTCCGCCCCATAGCCTGCACTACACGATCCCATCAACTCTCCTTTTTTCCAAGAACTATTCTACAATGGAACAATATCACGCCAGACCTGTTCATCAACTGTAATTCTGGTGACATTTTTCGTTCTCGAAAGTTTTTTTGGTGTGTGTGCGTGTGCGTGTGCGTGTGCGGGTGCGTGTGCGGGTGCATGTGCGGGTGCGTGTGTGTGTGTGTTAAATTTTTCTTTGTTGACCGCCCGGCAAATAATCATCTGATGAGGGGTTGCTGTATGGGAAGATAGATCACAACTTTTGCTTTATTGCTAAAATCAGTGTGCTTATATACATAATGATACAGGCAACCTACGTGAGTATAAAATATGCAATGGGATCATATAAAGATCATCATGGGGCATACTTCAGTCTTGTTTGCCCCAAGTAGAATATTGTTCAAGCCTCTGGATCCCAAGCAGGGTATCGAAAACAATGGGGCCTATAGAGTGAAAATGGTGCAACGTCGTGCCGCTAGGTGGGCTTTGCCACGCTACCATCCGACAGCTAGTGTATCAGACACGCTATCAGAGTTCGGATGGCGCTCACTCCAGCAGAGACGCTGTGACGCACGTTTGGTGCTTTTGTACAAGATAACCCATGGACTTGTCGCTTCCGATTTCCCAGACCAACTCCAGCGCCCTAGAAGTTCACGTCATACACACGTGTGCGTGTGCGGGTGCGTGTGCGTGTGTGTGTGCAACCTACGTGAGTATAAAATATGCAATGGTATCATATAAAGATCATCATGTTCAAGTTCCTTTCAAGGACACGCATCTATTGCAACACATATGCAATGACACAAATAACAACAAATACATACGCAAATCCTGTAAAACTGTCACAAGAAGAACTTAGTTTCTGCTACGTACATAATTTTTATTAAACACCGAAAACACGAACTAGTAGATTTTATCTCACACTGAACACGTACCGTATTTGCACGATTCTTTATTATTTTTAGCATTTCGGAGTGTTGCGTTATCTCATGCGTAAGTAAATGTCCAATCACAAAGCTTGTTAGAAATCTAGCCAATCAGAAACGGATAAAGATATCCCTGCAAACCAGCGGGATATCAGAACAAGCTTTTGGGAGCCGTTGCTCAGACGGACTATATCTAGGTTTTCAAGCGTTCGCGTGACAAGTCCGGCTGCCACGCAGGCTATATATTTGGAGTTTCCTCGTGACAATATTTACAGTATCGCTAGAATTTCCTGTGGTTAGGCCGCAACAAGTACTCTGTTATCTAATGTAATAGGACTTCTTTGTTTCTTTTCAATAGCCATTTGTATTCGTTTAGGATATAGGGGTTGTTTACCATTTACACGGGAAAACCGGTTGGTCGACGGTTGCAGTAAATGGTACGTATCACACATCCAAAGGAAAATTTCCGCGGAACGCGCGTGTTCCATTTACACAAACATTTCTAACGGTCAGGTTTACAGAGCGATCCAAGCCGAAAGCCCTGGAACTGGTAGAAATGAGCAAATGGGACGCACATTTCCATTTGGAAATTCCGTTTGGGAATTTTGGACTACCTTTCAAGAAATTTCGTTTTTCCCGGAAATTTTCCGTTTGGGATGACCAAAATAGGCTTTCCATTTACATTCCAACCGCAATTTCCGGATTTTTTTGGTAAATGGTAAACAACCAGGGTCTCGTGCAAGTAATGGAAGTTGAGTTTAGAATAAAGTCTTGTGTTGTGGTGATCTTGGTCTGTTTCGATTCGTGCTCCTTGTATCCATTGCATTCGGCGACGGTACATTTGGTGGCAGCGGTGTTAAGTTGTCAAGCGGACAAGTACTCAGGAAGGTGGTAAAGTAGACATTTCGTCCTGAAATTTAGCTCGTACTTTTCAAGTTTTGACCAAGAGCACATGGCACTCCACGCTTCACGCGCGTATGACCTGATTACCTTTGATGAAATTTCCCCGTCCAAAGACTTTGATTCTGGATTTCCGCCTTCAACATCTGGTAGACTAAGTCCAATACAAGAGGATTTGTCCCCTTGGAGGCGATCAACTCCCGCCGACGAAGCAGATGTTTCTGACGAGACAGCTACGGCTACGAGTGGACTTCAAGAGACGCTCTTGCGTGTCGAGGAAGGCCTCGCTTCGGTGGAGAAGCGACTTCAAGCGCGTGAAATTCTGCTCTTGGACACGGTAGAAGACCTTGCAGGGAAATTAAGAGTAACTGAAATGTCGCAAAAAGGAAGAGACGAGGAGTTCCAGCAGTTGAAAGAACAGCTTCGCGCGGCACGGACAACACAAACCGGATTGCGTGACGGCCACGACCCACTAGTCCCCAGTCCCCACGGCCGGGCTCGCTCAAAGTCACGGAAAACACGCAAAACACCGGGACTGTACGTGCTGTAACGCCGCCAATAACAGAAAGCGAATTAAAACACCACATACACGGTACAGAGGACGAATTGTGGGACACATTGGAAAAGCTCAGTCCGCTGGCGCAGAAGAACGCATCAGAAAAACAACCGTCTTATGCCAGCTGCGGACACGAAACCACGTATAAGGCCTAGCCCCTATGATGGTGTAATCTCGTGGGACGACTACCGCGCCCAATTCGAATTAGTTGCCGAATTGAACGGCTGGGATGGTCGCACAAAGGCCATTTATCTGACAGCCTCCCTCCAGGGCACCTCCAGAGCAACATTGGGTGATCTGGACATCAGTAAGCGGACGGATTTTTCCGCATTGGTCGAAGCCCTAGAGTCGAGATTTGGTTCCAAGCATCAAACTGAAATGTACCGCGCATAGTTTCGTTGTCGTTCACCAGCGTCTCACCCGCCAAGCGTATCTGGACGCCCCCTCAAAGCTTCAAGATACCCTAGCGAGGGATCATTTTAGAGATGCCCTCCCTGAAAGTGAGGAACGGTGGCGCATCCATCAAGCCAGACCGCAGTCGCTACGAGAGGCCGTGTCAACAGCCCTAGAAATAGAAGCCTTTTACGTTGCGAATAGGCATCGATCCAGGATGCAAGCGAGAGCTGTCTTTCCCCAACCGCCTGGAGCACCAAAAGGCTCCTTGGTATCTCATGACAACGACTTACAACAGCAAGTCGAGGAACTTCGGCAAGTAGTCAACAGCCTCCTTGCCAACCAAGTAAAGTCCTCGCGTGCATGCACGGGGTGGCGCCGGTTCGAGAGTGGGCGTCTTCCAGACAACTATTCAGGTTGTTTTATCTGTGGTGGCCTTGACCACATGAAGCGTGACTGTCCAGGACGAAGACTACTACCACCACCACTGACGGGAAACGGCTTCCAGCCGGGATCGAGAGCCGGAGCCCGGCTGCCCCCTGCAACACCAGGCTCCCAGCCCTCCAATCAGCAGTAGAAAAAGTAGCAAACACCGACGATGATACCCTGGTTAAAGGATGTATTTCTGGGATGGATGTCACTTTTCTGGTTGACACGGGGGCCAATATAACAATTTTCAATCCTTCTGTGTTGGACAGGATTGCTGCAACGGTACGGACGGTGGATACGAGCGTACTTCTGACCGGAGCTATCGCGACTGCCTAGCGTTACAACCGGGTGTCACATTTAGTATTCAGATGATTGACAAGTGAAATGTATTGTGAAACAGGGAGAGGTTTTTGAGGAGACAAAACGCAAACAACACGAGGATCGCGAGACCAGTTATTTTGTTTTTTTGTTTCATTTTCTTTATTAAACTCGGGAATTGTCTACACATCGTGAGTACTTTTGTGCGCCGTACAACTTCGAGACATAAGTGGCGCCGGGACCAGGATGCAAGAAGAAGAAAGAAGCGACATTTTAACACAACGCCTCGCACAAACATGTGAGACTCGGACAACGAGAAATCCGACCCAGGGGAGGCAGACATTTCAAAGCAAGACCAAGATCTAGACAAGAAAATCAAGAAATAGATTGACAAACTTAAGTTCTACCTAGAGGAAAGCGATGAGCTGTTAAAAAACTGCGATTACAGTGAGATTGTGCTTACGTGCAAGCGAACAGATGAAATTCAAGACCGCCTGAATGACTTCATGTCAGCACTTCAAGAACTAAAAATCGACCGCGGAATATTGACGCAGAGAGCCGTGAGACAGTGGAAAAAGAACTTGAAGACCACATACGCGCGGCTTCTGGAAATTAAAACCAAGCGGAGCAAGGTCTTAGAGGAAAAGGAGCGAAGTAAAAGTCAAAAGGCCGAGGAGGAGAAACTCAGAGCGAAATTCGAGCAGGAGGAGCAATTTAGACGCGAGATCCAGCAACAAGAGAAGGAACTTTGGGAAGAAAAGATGAAAGCGGAATTGAAAATGGCGGAAAAGAAAATCGAGATGGAAAAAGCCGCGAAAGCCGCCCGTGCGAAGTTGCCGGAGCTCAAGATAACCCCTTTCAACGGCACTTCAGTTGACTGGATCAGATTTGAGAACATGTTTACATCACAAATACACAGCAATCCATTATCCGACGAGGAGAAATACGGATATCTTTTGGAGCTAGTGGCCCCTAAGGTGAGAAGAAGACTAGCTTATTTAAAGCCGGGTACACTGGGGTACAAAACCGCGTGGGACAGGTTGAGAACTGAGTTCGGACATAGCAAAACTGTTGTCGCTGCACACATGGAAGTGATAATTAACTTGCCAGTGACCCGAGGATCAAATTACGAAAGGGTGCGCGAATTCATGAGAAGTTGAGCAAGAAGTTTGACGCGTTGCAAACTTTGGGGGAGGGAGAGATGCTCAAGGGTTTTGTACTGTCAACCTTAAACAATCTTTCCCAAGTGAAACCCGATTTAGTGAGAACAGACGAGGGGTGAGAAGATTGGAGCATGGAAAAGCTGATCGATTCTATCCAAAAATGGCTCAAGCGCAACAAGGCCGAAGACAGTCATAAAGATCAAACGGAGCCAAAGAAAAGGGAACGCCATTACTTTAGCCAGAAACAACCCCACTGCATGTTCTGTACACAAAACCACTGGGGAGAATCGTGCCCAAAATACGACGCAATCGCGAAACGGAGGGAGTTTTTTGCAGCAGGACGGCTATATTTCAACTGCGCCCGCCCAGGACACACTGGGAATGAATGTCGTAGCAGGGGGTGCTATAAGTGTAAGAGCAAACACCACACCAGACTATGTGATAGGTCTAGGGGAAGCGAGACGCAAGATCCCAACGCCACGCTAAGCGGATACACGGCTTCTGCCGAGGAAAAGTCCCTACCCGCCATAGTACCGTTCAAAATCCGGGGGATTACGTTTTGGGCTTACCTGGACACAGGGTCGGGGAAGAACTTTATCTCCAAGGAAGCAGCTAACAAATTGAAACTAAGCCCAATACGTCACGAGTCGCGTGTACACAGTTAACGGTACAAAGAAACAGTCTATGCCAATTTATGACATGACAATCAACTCAATTGACAGCAAGGCAAGCGAGAAAATAGAGATTACTGGAAGCAAACTTGCAGATTTCACAACTATCAAGAGGCTTCCCCTGACGGAACTGAGCATGTACAGGGAAAGATGTTTTACAGAACCGCAAACGAAGAGTATCCAATTTATGTAATTTTCGGGGATGCCACCTACTGCGAGATCAGGACGGTACAAATCTACAAAGGCCAACCGGAGGATCCAATCGTTGAGGGAACCACATTTGGTTGGGCCCTTCATGGTGGGAAAGAATACGCAGACAACAAATGCATGTACGTGAGAGACTGACGAGTATAAAAGGCTATACTCGCTCGACGTTTTGGGAGTAGAGGATAGAGGGTAAAACGATCAGCTAGACGTCTACAAGGAATTTCAAGAGAACATATCAAAGAGAAGTGATGGGAGGTACGAGGTGGGCGTGCCGTGGATTCCAGGCGCCAAGCTCTCAAATACAAATGAGGAGCCCAGCAGGAAACGCCTTCACAATATAGAACGAAAACTGAAGAGGAACGAGAAGCTGTAGATTGTGTATGACAACATAGTTCACGAGCAGATCAAACAGGGCATTGTCGAGAAAGTACCAGAGCAGCCAACGGGTGAACGTGTATTTTACATGCCTCACAAGCCAGTGGTGAGAGAGAGCGCTACTTCAACCAAGGTGCGAATCGTGTTCGACGCAAACGCGAAACCCCATCCACTCGCCAACAGTGTGAATGAGTGCATGCACACCGGCTCACCGTTACAACCGCTACTATGGAACATTATGATTAGGGCGCGAATGTCAACCGACATACTGTTGGCAGACCTTCAAAAGGCGTTCCTACAAATTAAAATCAAGGAGGAGGACAGAGATGCGTTTCGCTTCTTGTTCAACATAAATGGCAAGGAGAAACATTTACGTTTCACAAGAGTACCCTTCGGAGCAGAAGCTAGCCCGTTCATGCCGGGGGCTACCCTTCAGCATCACTTCAGTGAGCAACCGCCAGAGTTAGAGGATACTGTCCAAGCGCTAAAAGAAAACACTTAAGTGGACAACCTCATGAAAACCGGAAGTGGCGTGGAGGAACTAAAGGAGTTCAAACAGGAAGCAACTGAGATTCTTGAAGGTGCCAAGTTCCCAGTACACAAGTGGGAGTCTAACATCCCAGAATTAGACAACGAGGACAATCCGAGCAAGTTGTTCGGAATCGCGTGGGACAAGAGGGAGGATAAGCTAGAGATCCAAACACAGATACAGGGTGAACGAATACCAACGAAACGATCCATACTCAGTCAGCTCTCAAGTATATATGATCCACTCGGCATAATTTCACCGACCATGGTAGAGGGCAATCGAATTTACAGAGAGGCGTGCGATGAAAAGATTGGTTGGAATGCTGAAGTGAACAGTGTCAATGCGCGAGACTGGCTCAAGTGGAGTAGTCAGCTAAGGAACATCAAAGTGCCCAGGAGTGTAGCAAGAGATATCAGCAAGATAAAGGCTGTACGTCTCTACGTTTTCGCGGATGCCAGCAACACAGCTTGTTCAGCTGTGGTGGAACATTCAACAGGTTTTGTGTATGGGCTGCTAACGTCAAAGTCAAGGATTTCAAAACGTAACACATCGATTTCGAAGCTAGAACTGGTGGGCGGCCAGATGGCTGCAAACATGGTGAAAAATTTGCTGACAGCGCTGGAGCGGTGGCCTATTACGTCAGTGAACGTGTGGATGGATAGCATGGTTGCGCTATTCTGGATATGCAACCCAGAAAGAGCATGGAAAACATTCGTATCCAATCGAGTGAGGAAAATTGCTGAGATCACCCAAGAGACTGGAATCGAATGGAGATATTGCCCAACTGACAGGAACCTGGCAGACTTAGGAACCCGTGACGCCTCACTAGAGAAGATGCAGAGAGGACAGTGATTTGAGGAGCCGGAGTGATTGCTAAATGAGGAGGAGTGGCCAGAACGACCGGAATTAGAGAAGACTAAAAGCGTTAGCGAAGAACAAAGACCAGAAAGGGAAGAAACGTTTTATTCAGCCAAGAAGGAATATAATGAGTGGGACACACTCCTTGTTAGAAGCAAACTCTGGAGGACCTTCCGAGTGACTGCGTGGGCTCTACGGTTCAAACATAACTCACTCACCAAGAAACACAAAGCGAATGAGAGAACGGGACCGTTGACGACCGAGGAGTTGAGTTACGCAAGGGACCGATGGATAAGGAAGGAGCAAGCAGGCGTGGAACCACATCTCGAGAGCCCCGGCTGGAAGTTAGTAACAGAAGAAAACACCGGTATTTTCAAATGCAAGGGGAGGATCCCTGGCTACCAGCCGACGTACATTGAAGGGGAATATTTGCAGACAACCTCATACGTCATACCCACATAAAGCATAAAGCACGTAGGAGTCGCAAGCACCATGGCGGCAGTGAGAGAGGAGTGGTGGATACCTCAACTGAGATCAAAAGTGAAGAAGATAATCAATAACTGCTACTTGTGCAAGGTGTTTAGCGCTCGACCATACGGGCCAACAGAAACAGTTGCACTACCACCGTTCCGAACAGAATGTGGAAGACTATTTGAGACCACAGGGATCGACTTCGCAGGCCCCCTTAGTTACAAGTTTTCCAAGAAAGAGCAGGGGAAGTGCCACATCCTGATATTCATTTGTGCAACATCAACAGCAGTGCACTTAGAGATGACTAGGTCATAATTAGCAGAGGAATTCCAGAGAAAGTTCAACGGGTTCATCACACGCCGTACCAGGCCAAAACGCATCGTGTCGGACAACGCAGCCGTCTTCAAAGCCACAGCCACCTGGCTCAGGAAGATACGCAAGACTGAAGCACTGCAAGACTCCTTAGCTCAACAGCAGATAACGTGGCAGTTTAACTTATCAAGATCACCGTGGTGAGGAGGATTGTATGAAAGGTTAATTAAAGAGGTGAAGAGAACCTTGTACAAGACAATGGGGAGAATGCACCTAGAGTACGCGCAAGTTGAAGCTGTGGTGATGGATATCGAACGACATCTCAACAACCGTCCTCTGACATATATGGAAAGCGAAACAGGAGAAGAGCAAGTGTTGACGCCCAACAAAATCATGTGGGGACAGGAGGCGTATACCATAGAAGACATAGCGTTGGACGGAGACGAAGTCACCAAGTTACATGCACGATTGAATGAGAAAAGACAGCATGTGTGGCAGAGGTGGAAGAAGGAGTATGTACACGGCCTCATGGAAAGTCACCGAAGCAAGAGAGGCGAGAGTGATTACCCAGAAATGGGAGAGGTCATCGGTGATGAGAAGAACAGAGGAGAATGGAAGAAAGGTCGTGTTCTGAGATACATCAGAGGCAGCGATGGAGTTGTAAGAGGAGTTGGTTTGCTAAACAAGGGAAACCAAATCCAGCGGCCACTCCAGCTAGTATGTCCCCTCGAAATACGGAGCCTGCGTTAAGGAAACACGGAGGAGTTAGCAGAGACGAGAGTACAGGGCAGAACCATTGAGAGAAGATTAAGTAGAAATTAAGTGACACTCAGTTTTTAGGGGAGCGTGACCGGAGCTATCGTGACTGCCTAGCGTTACAACCGTGTGTCACATTTAGTATTCAGATGATTGACAAGTGAAATGTATTGTGAAACAGGGAGAGGTTTTTGAGGAGACAAAACGCGAACAACAAGAGGATCGCGAGACCAGTTATTTTGTATTTTTGTTTCATTTTCGTTATTAAACCCGGGAATTGTCTACACATCGTGACTACTTTTGTGTGCCATACAACGTCGGGACACTCCTGGCAGATGGCAGCTCCCTTCCTTTCGTAGGCCGGGGATGTTTCAGCATTCGTTTGGGGCAGGAAGAGGTTTTTCATGATGTGTGGGTTGCGGAAATAGAACTGGGTGGAATCATTGGTATGGATTTCATTCGGAAGCATAACTGTCGGCTGACCCTTGGGCAGGGACGCTATGAGTTAGCTTTGAATGGACACGTGACTAAATGCGAGGGAGGCCAACAGTTGCCAAGGTGTGCAAGAGTTGCAGCGCAGGCTACAATAGTCATACCACCAAGAAGTGAGGGCCTTGTACCAGCTAAGCTCATTGACCCTTGTGGGAAAGCGTTCCTAGGCATTACAGAGGGCCAGGAAAGTTTCACAAGGATGAGTCAGCTTTTAGTTGCAAAGAGTCTCGTAGACCTGACAAGTGATGTTGCTCCACTCAGATTATTAAATCCAACGGACCGGCCAGAGACTGTTTACCAGGACACTATTGCTGCATGGTGCGAGCCGGGGGAAGAAGTTTGCGAAGCCATCCAGCATCCGGGGAGAGCTTGTAGGGTGTCTCCTCCAAGTACATCGTTGCCAAGCAATCTGGATGACCTTTACCTGAGAGCCACTTCCTGTCTGGAAGAAGCCCAGGAAGTAAAAGTAAAAGAATTGCTGAGTGAATTCGCTGATGTCTTTGCTTGCTCCGCTGAAGACCTGGGGAGGACAACCATTGTGAAGCATGAAATCCATACGAATGAGAGCAAACCTATCCGTCAACACCCCAGACGTCTACCCAGTAGTCAGCGGGCGGTGGCTGAGGCAGAAATCGAAAACATGCTAAAGCGTGGAGTCATCCAGCCCATGGGCATCCCCGATTGTCCTGGTCCGTAAAAAGGACGGAACCACCCGTTTCTGCGTGGATTATCGTAAGCTAAATTCTGCCACGGTGAAGGACTCTCTCTCTCTCTCTAGATGATTCCATCGACGCCCTGTCTGGTTCCTCCTGGCTTAGCCCACTTGATCTTGCAAGTGGCTACTGGCAGGTCGAAGTGGATATTAAAGACAGACCCAAGACAGCATTCACCACAGGGAGTGGGCTTTACCAGTTCACCGTCATGCCTTTCGGACTCTGCAAGGCCCCTGCTACGTTTGAGTGGTTGATTGAAAGGGTTCTCAGTGGTCTTCCGTGGGAGGTGTGTCTTCTGTACCTTGATGACATCATTGTCCATGCCAAGACCTCGAAGCAGAGTTGGAGAGGTTGTGTGCCGTCTTCACAAGACTCAGAGAAGCAGGACTGAAGCTGAGCCCTAAGAAGTGTCATCTCTTCAAGAAGCGAGTTGTCTTCCTAGGACATGTGGTCAGCGAGGAAGGTGTGTCAACTGACCCAGGGAAGATAAAGGCAGTCCGCGAATGGCCAACCCCAACCTCAGCATCTGCCTTGTGTAGTTTCCTGGGTCTCTGCTCGTATTACCGCCGCTTTGTCCGTGGTTTTGCTAACGTTGCGGCTCCCCTACACCGGCTGACAGAGAAGGACACTGCCTTTGTGTGGACTGACGATTATGATGTCGCCTTCCATCGGCTCAAAGACGTCCTTTCCCAAGCACCAGTGTTGGCCTACCCCACTGCAGAGGGTGCCTTCATCCTTGACACTGATGCCAGCAACACAGGTGTAGGAGCTATTCTGTCACAGGAACAAAAGGCGGAGGAGAAGGTCATCGCCTATCTCAGCCACAGCCTAACTAAGTCCGAGCGTCAGTACTGTGTGCCGAGAAAGGAATTGCTGGTCCTGGTGACTGCTATGAGGCGTTTCCACCATTATGTCTATGGAAGGCATTTCAAGGTGCGAACAGACCACGGGACACTGAGGTGGCTGATGAACTTCAAGAACCCGGAGGGGCAAACAGCGAGGTGGATCGAGATCCTTGGAATTTACGACCTTGAAGTCGAGCACCGCCAAGGATGAAACCATGGAAACGCAGATGGCCTTTCACGACGTCCCTGTAGTTTCTGCAGAAATTGTGAGCGCAGCGAAATGAGGGCAACCCTACCAGGAAGGAGGCGTTCAAGGAGGGCCAGAAGAGAATGACGAAGAGTATCGTTGTGCAACAGCAGTGAAAGTTAATGAAGACCCTGTTGCCAAGAAAGACGAGGAGACCGGTAGAAGTTCGTGGCTGCTACCTTTAACTGATGTGGAGATCAGGGAAGCTCAGCTCAGTGATCCCTGCCTCAGCGCAGTCATGAAACGTAAGGAACAAAGTGTGGAACGCCCACCTTGGGAGGCCATCAGCATGGAAAGCAACCAGTTCAAGAGCTACTGGGCTCAGTGGTCCATGTTAACTGTCAGGGATGGTGTATTGTTCAGGAAATGGGATTCCGAACGAGGAGACGAAATTATTTGGAAGCTGGTTCTCCCTGGCAGTTTACGGGCTGAAGTCCTCAGGCAACTCCATGACAGCCCTGTTGCAGGACACCTTGGCTACAAGAAGACTATTGAGAGGGTAAAGGCACGTTTTTATTGGTGTGGTCTGCGGAAGGATGTTGAGTCATGGTGCGCTAGCTGTGATGTCTGTGCCTCTAGGAAGAAGCCATGCAAGGCCCCAAGAACAATGAAGATCTACAATGTCGGAACCCCAATGGAAAGAATTGCGATCGATGTCATGGGCCCTCTACCAGTGACGGATCGAGCCAACAAGTACATCCTGGTCATCTCAGATTACTTTACAAAGTGGACGGAGTCCTACCCATGCCAAACCAGGAAGCTGAAACAGTGGCTAATGTCGTTGTTCACGAGTTAGTCTCCAGGTATGGGGTGCCGAGACAGCTTCATACCGACCAGGGGCGGAACTTTGAATCAAGGCTATTCCAGGAGATGTGCCGTATCCTGGAGATTGACAAAACAGGAACCACGCCTCTCTGGCCCCAGTCTGATGACATGGTAGAGCGATTCAACAGGACCCTGGAAGCGATGCTCTCCAAATTTGTTGATGATAACCAGAGGGACTAGGACCTGTACTTACCTCTCCTCATGATGGCATACCGTTCCTCTCTAAATGAGACCACTGGCTTCTCGCCAAATGAGATGATGCTTGGCCGCGAAGTACTCCTACCACTCGACCTGGTTATTGGGCAAGCGGAACCTTGTGGAGACAGTACTACCGAGTACGCCATCAAGCTTAGTGAGCGAATGGACAGAATCCACAAGTTTGCCCGCCAGCATTTGAAGTTGAGCAGCGATCGCCAGAAGAAGAACTACGATCACCGTCCTGTGAATCAGCATCAATACAACCGGGGAGATGCAGTCTGGTTATACAGTCCACAGAGGAAGAATGGTATCTGCCCAAAGTTAATGCGGCAGTTTGATGGCCCCTTCATGGTCATGAAGAGGCTGAGCGATGTCATTCACCGCATCCAGAAAGGTCCCAAGACAAAGCCCAAAGTCGTTCACCATGACCGTTTGAAGCCATACCGTGGACCAAATGTTCCTGATTGGTTGACCGAGGGCAGCGCACCCAAGGAGCCAGGGCAGCCTGCGGTACCAAAGAGTCCTGTGGTGGCTTCCAGTCCAGCTCCGACGTTACCAAAGTCAGTTGCTAGGGAGTCCAGAGACCCTCGGAGTGCTTCACCGGTTACAGCCCCAGCTGTGAGACGCCCTAAGAGAGCAGTTAGATCCCCCACGCGGATGCACGATTACCTGTTAGGGTAAACTTCATGAACATTCACAAAGGAATGCTTAATTTCATTGAGTAACAGGTTTCCTGAGTACCAGTCTTAGTTTTGCAGTTTGTTTGTTTTTGCATTTTGTCTCGATGCGGGTCGCATCTTTTAAGTTAGGAGCAGTGTAGCGAAGCTACGATTTCGTGACCACTACAGATTGTCAAAAGTTTACATTTAGAGTTTCCTTCGTGACATTATTTACAGTATCGCTAGAATTTCCTGTGGTTAGGCTCCAACAAGTACTCTGTTATCTAATGTAATAGGACTTCTTTGTTTCTTTTCAATAGCCATTTGTATTCGTTTAGGATATAGGGTCTCGTGCAAGTAATGCAAGTTGAGTTTAGAATAAAGTCTTGTGTTGTGGTGATCTTGGTCTGTTTCGATTCGTGCTCCTTGTATCTGTTGCATTCGGCGACGCTACAATATTATGAAATCGCCATATTCTGGACACTTTTTGTGTCTTAACTTTTGTGGCTTAACTCACGGGCACGGTTTCATGGAGGCTAAATGCGGCCCGGCAGTCTGAGATTTTTATCTAAACTGAACGTGAAGCCTCGAGTAAATCTTTGAGCATATTCTACCTTTCTAGAAGTGCCAAGCAATTACAAAAATTTCAATACAGCTCTGCTGGTAACAGATAATTTTCTGCAAATTGACAAGCCAATTGCGGCTTGACACGGGCACGGTTTCACCGGGGGTGGGGGGTAGGGGGTAAGCTAATATAGGGGCTATATAGGTATGTGCGGCTCCAAAGGGTATGGTTTTTTGGCCGAATTGGTCTGAAATAGGGTATGAGTTTTAGAAGTAAATACTTCTTCATCATTAGGCGATAAGAAATCAACAAAAGCCCTTCTTTTTTGTCTTTTAATTATGTTTATGCCAGCGGTGTACGTGAAATAGGTCTGAAATAAGGTATCGAATTTCTTGTCAGGTCTGAAATAGGGTAAGGGTTTCAGGAAGCGGGCCGCACACTAGCATCCTTCGCAACCGTTGTTTGTGTTGGCCCTATTCTTCCTCCCCACCAACGTCTGCTGAACCGAGCTGGACATTCCATTCCCATTGTGTCTGATTAAAAGCGACGATGTGATTGGTTAGTTCCTGGGATGGAATGTCCGGCTCGGTTCAGCAGACGTTGGTAGGGAGGGAGAATAGGACCGACACAAACAACGGCTGCGAAGGAGGTTAGTGTGCGGCCCGCTTCCTGAAACAATTACCCTATTTCAGACCAGAATTTGCGATTTTCCCTACCCTAAATACTCTTTGTCTTTGGCCATGGTAGCTTAACAACAAATAACACACAAACTGCGGTGATAAACATGACAATAAAACACATTGTTGGAAAACAAAAATAAAATTATCTCGTTTATCTTGACGTTTCGTATGTTTCGACATACATCTTCAGAAGTGACCGTTTGGAATAAAAGTAACAACTAAATTTTAAATTTAGGATAAAAGTAACAACTAAATTTTAAATTTAGGATAAGTAACTAATTAACAATAAACTTGACAGCAAACTAATAAAGATAAACTTTTCGCTGCTTACACTTTCATAGTTATATTTTTTTTCCAAGAATGCGTTTTATTGTCATGTTTATCACCGCAGTTTGTGTGTTATTCCCTACCCTATTTCAGACCTGACAAGAAATTCGATACACTATCTCAGACCTATTTCACGAACACCGTTGGCATCAACATAATTAAAAGACAAAAAAGAAGGGCTTTTGTTGATTTCTTATCGCCTAATGATGAAGAAGTATTTTCTTCTAAAACTCATACCCTATTTCAGACCAAAATGGTCAAAATCGATACCCTATTTCAGACCAAAACGGCTAAAAACCATATCCTTTGGGGCCGCACATACCTATATAGCCCATATAAGGGAGTACCCCCTACCCCCCACCCCCGGGTGTGAAACCGTGCCCGTGTGCAAGCCGCAATTGGCTTGTCAATTTGCAGAAAATTATCTGTTACCAGCAGAGCTGTATTGAATTTTTTGTAATTGCTTGGCACTTCTAGAAAGGAAGAATATGCTCAAAGTTTTACACGAGACTTCACGTTCAGTTTAGATAAAAATCTCAGACTGCCGGGCCGCATTTCAGGGGTACCCAATGACAAGTTTCGGTAGATATCTGTTCGGTGGAGGGTAGTTCGCCTAAGGCTTTCGGCGTCGATTAAAGAGTGCACTCGGATTTTCGTAAATAAAACGTGGCCAAAAAGATTCGTAAATAAACGTGGAAATCACAATCCCTAAGGTTTTCGGAAAGGTTGTTATTGCTGTTTTTGGCAGTAAAAAACGTCAGCTAGAATTTTTGGAAAGAAAAAAAGGTTCCCTAGAAAGTTAACTTCAGCTAGCATTTTCTCAAAGAAAGATTTTGTTCCCTAAACTTTTCGGGCAATTAACATTTCAGCTAGGGAATCCGAACCGGTCAAAGTTTTCTAGTTAACCAAAACTTCTCTTTAAACAGACTCTCTTCAAACACCATAAGGTACTTAAAAATGCCTTTCTACAGCTTTTGGCTGCTTTGGCTCGTTGGGTGCCCCTGGCATTTAGCCTCCATGAAACCGTTTTTAAGTGTCCAGAATACGGCGATTTCATAATATGCCCAAGTTTGCAAAAATGTTCAGCCGCGAAGCCATCTTCCTTTCCATAATCGCTTGGCAATTCCAAACGAAGATATAATACTTTCAGGCAGTCGGAATGAGGCATTTCGCAGAATTTTATAGAAATTTCTGACTCCCAGGCAGTTAGTTTTAAATTTATTTGAGACCGTTACCGGCTGCCGGCCGTATAATCCACAGCGATTTCATAATATGCCCAAGTTGGCAAAAATGTTCAGTCGCGAAGCCATCTTCCTTTCCATAATCGCTTGGCAATTCCAAACGAAGATATAATACTTTCAGGCAGTCGGAATGAGGCATTTCGCAGAATTTTATAGAAATTTCTGACTCCCAGGCAGTTAGTTTTAAATTTATTTGAGACCGTTACCGGCTGCCGGCCATATAATCCACAGCGATTTCATAATATGCCCAAGTTGGCAAAAATGTTCAGCCGCGAAGCCATCTTCCTTTCCATAATCGCTTGGCAATTCCAAACGAAGATATAATACTTTCAGGCAGTCGGAATGAGGCATTTCGCAGAAATTTTATAGAAATTTCTGACTCCCAGGCAGTTAGTTTTAATTTATTTGAGACCGTTACCGGCTGCCGGCCATATAATCCACAGCGTAGAAAGAAAGTCTCAAGTGTGCCCTTGCGTAAATAACGAAGATAAGTAGATTTTACATTTCACTTTCCTCATTTGGTGAATTTCGCTGAATAAAGTAGAATTTATCAATGTTTCCTTCACAGTGAACGTCAATTTCGTTACGTTCCGTGACTCGTTCCAGCGGATGTTTGGCAATCTCCGACTGTCAACGAAGATTTGTACGAAGTTGAGCACCCGAAGATGACCGACCGTAGGTCGATGTTATTTTGTGCCCACCGTAGTACAACCACCACCTGCTTTTTGCGTTACCGTTTTAGCATCAAGACATGTGTTCATTAATAGTGTAGTTCCACGTGACAATCGCGGATATTCGGCACAACTTTTCCCTTGTGACAACAAAGGATTTGCAGAACGTCAAGGAATGATAAAGTCTCTCAACACCTTTCCCGATTATTATGTAATACATAAAATATGAGCGGGAGACCTTTATGGGCAGTTAAAACGGCGAGCCGCAGGCGAGCCGTTTTAAAGCCCATAAAGGTCTCCCGCTCATATTTTATGTTACTTGTGAAATGAAACAATAGATTGTGTTTGTCGTGTTTGTAATGTTAATCAGTAGAGATCTGTATTAAAGTTAATGCATACTAATTAGCGGAGCAGGACACCTTTATGAAAATTAATAATTTTTATTGGGGTTTAGAGAGGTATACATGTGACTCAAATACTACCCGTAGATTGGTCGTTAGTCTCATGAATTATTAATGAATTTTGGGCTCGTCAAGAAAACTGACCGTGACTACCGACCTCTTGGCGTTTGTATTGTATAAAAGTGCACAATTTTTCCATCGCCAACCGCTACACGATATTATAAGAAAACAAAAGGTATCCCAAAACATGTTATGAGAGGAAAGATCTCGCCCAAGAAAGAATTTGCAAACGTTTGCCGCTGAATCAATTTACGCTTTTTCTAACGCAAGTCATATAGATGATATTCCTTTCTACTGCATGGGATAACGAGGTTCCTTTTCACACATGAACACATGTCGCTCGCTTCTCAGTTTACCAACACAAGAAGTCCCTTTCCAACAAAATTCCTTTGAAATATACGCTTGCCCTCATATAACACAGCGTATTACAAAGTATATTAATATATCAACAATCTTGCCGGTTTGGTTGCCTAAAACTTCTAGTAAAGATGTAGTGTGTTGTGTATTGTGGTGTTCTCTTTCTATAATGGTAATGGTAATGGTAAGGTATTTATATCACATAGTCTCATGGCGGTTTACATCATTGGCCGGGGGACTTGACCAGACTGCTTGTGCAGTTTACAATTAATGAAGTAAGTAATGAGTGCCCCCGTAATGTAGATATCTAGGACAAACACCTTTTGTTACGTCCCTAGTGGTTCTTTTACGTCCCACAGAATCAGATTATGTGAAAGAACTGTGAGACGGGGCCTACGGGGCCTACGGTATAAGACGGCATCTACGTGTGCAGTTAGCAGATGTGACTAAATCCAGTCAGTCCCTGTTTGATCTCACCCTCCCACCCACCCAACCAACGCACTGATGAATGTGACAGGTGAGAGATATAGACAACCACACCAGGAACTACATCCCCTTCCCTTTTCGACGGAACAGCGTGTCGATTTTAAGTCCCACAGGTTTACCGGTTTATCGTCCTTATCCGAGAAGACTAGAAAATCTACCAGTTTGCAGATGTAATTACATAGGCAGCACTTTCTCCTCAATTATTTAAAGTGAGTGTTGGTCAGGCCGGGATTTGAACCCGCGACCTCCCGCACGGTAGACCGGTGCTCTACCAACTGAGCTAAACGGTCGGCGGTCACGAAAGATAGTTGAAATTTACGATTAACAAAAGTCTTTGCAACACCGGTGACTTTTGTTGTATAAAGAGCACTTAAAAGAAGACACTCACGACAATCTTGAGATCCAGTACTGACAAACCAAATTTGTGGGCGGAAGATCTGAACGATGTGCTTTATGTAATAGGGTCAGGACCTAAATTATGGAACAGCATACCAGCTTTTTTAAGAAATGGTAATTCTTTGAATTCCTTTAAAAAAACAATTAAAGAGCAATTTATTTCACCAGCCTTTTCCTTAATTTGTAAATAGAGTTTTTATTTTTATTTTTCACTCTTATATATGCAGTTACATATGTAGATATATTTATGCGTTTGGACATTTATTTGTTATTCTTGTTTTTATTAGTACTACTATTCATATGCCTTCTGTTGTAATTTAATTGTATCTTAATGCATTTTAGTAATATTGTAAGGCGCCAAGAACAGCTAGTGATATAGACGCTATAGAAATAAAAATTATTATTATTTATTTATTTTAATTAGTCAATCCCATAACAAAAGAAACAACGAGTTTACATCCCTTGGCTTTTAGGTTTTGGCTATTTTATCCTTATCCCGCATAGTATCACTATATGGCATATCGCTTGGATGCTAAGTGATGCCGCTTGCTAGGGCCAACCAAAGTTTTGTCCAACAGCGCTGTAAAATTCTTCGTTTAGTGGCCTGTAAAAGTCGCGAAGCAAGGCCACAACATTTTCATCAACAGTATGGTGGGGTCGACCTTTGGAATCAGACAGGCATCCGGACCGATCCCCTTTGCTCTTTTCAGCGGCCTGAGCTAGACACGGGAAACCCTTACTTTCGTTGTAGTAAAAGAAATTTTCGTCGAAAAATGGCTTTAATCCCAAGAATTTCTCTACTGATTGCATTTCGTGGAGCGGATTCTTAACTAACTCCTCGCCACTAATGAGGTGAATCTGCTTACGGGGAAAGTATTCCAGCCATTTCTTTAAGTGATCAACATACATACCAATAGTTACCATAGAAATCGTTTTTCGAAGAACGCGGTGCTGGGGATCCTTGCTGATGTAATTCTCAAAGGATGGGAACGTACCGTTGTATTTCTCCAACAGTTGCGCATAATCTGAAATCGCTCGAATCGTGGGATCACGTACCACCACTAACAGTTTAACGGAAGGTGACATGTTGTACACTCGATTGGGGACGCCCTCAGTTACGAAATAAGCTGGCGATTTCTCGATTGTGGTTTGGTTTTGAAGAGAAAGCGGCATCTGTTCCCTGTACCATTGGATCCCAAGAGAATACGTTTCTTGTCGATCGAAGAAGTGCACTTCTTGAGTACAAGCTGTCACACTTGGGTGGCGAGATAGAAACTGAAGGATAGCCCGAGTACCTCCTTTCTTTACTCCGATAATAAGAGCATTAGGCAACCGTTTCTTCCATATTTCGTTTTCTTTTTTTCCGTCGATAAAAAACGCATTCTCAGTGTTTTCTTTTGGATTTCCTGACCGTTCCCAAAATGGTGGGATCGTTTTTAGTGGCTGCACGTGCGACAATCTGTCGTTGCTATAGTTACGGGCTCGAACAATCGTTGGTAATTCTTCAGACTCTATTCGCTTGCAAATGAGCCAGCTAAAGACAGCCGTTGAGAGGATAACACCTCCAAACCACTGCAACTTCTGTCGATTCAATCTCCGCATCACTTTCTTAGCAAATGGTGCTCATTCGTGATTTTTGGCCAGCTTTTTACAGTTTCCTGATTTCTTAAAGGCTAGTTGCTTGGTTGACGACTCTACTGATAAAAATAAAAGCATTTTTAAGTCAGTCCTTTGCATAATTGGGCCCATCCCACCTTTTTCTTTTTTTCTCTGCTCTTCTCTGCCTGTCTGGCTCTCAAACCCTCTGTCTCTGTTGGCTGTCTCTCTCAGGTTTGTCTGTCGTGAGAACTTTACCCTGGGCCAGGGTTCAATATCAGTTCCTTTTCCTATTTCTTTCCTATTTCTTTTCCTATTTTTACGGTCTAACGTGTTCTCTAAATAACTCTAAAGCTAGCCTGGGAGCAGGCTCTCGAGTTGGGTTTTCGCGTTAGATTTCGTATAGCTCGAGGATTCAGTAGCCGCTCGCTTGCAACTTGCATCTCCAAAAACTGATAGATCCTGCAGTCAAGCTACCCAAAACAGGGGCACCCAACGAGCCAAATCAAGTAAAAGCTGTAGAAAAGCATTTTTAAATACCTTATGTTGTGTGAAGTCTGTTTAAAGTGATATTTTCATAAGCTAGAAAGTTTCATCTGTTCGGATCCGCTAGCTGAAATTGTAATTGCCGGAAGATGTTAGGGATCCTTAAACTGCTTGAGGAACAAAATCTTCCTTTGAGAAAATGCTAGCTGAAATGAACTTTCCACAAACTTTCCAGGGAACAATTTTCATTCCGAAAATGCTAGTTGACGTTTTTGACTGTCAAAAACAGCAATTACGGCCTTTCCGAAAACCTCGGGGGCTATGATTTCCCCGTTGCGAAACTTTTAGGCCACGTTTTAGTTACGAAAATAGGAGTACACTCTTTAATCGACGCCGAAAGCCACCGAAAGCCACCGATGCCAGATCCCAGAAAACATCCGCGCTTTTGGCAGGGGCACCCAATGACAAGTCGGTAGATATCTATCTACCGACTTGTCGTTGGGTGCCACTACCAAAAGCGCGGATGTTTTCTGGGATCTGGCATCACGGTATCTTGTTGATCTAGATAGCATGGTAAATAAATAATTAGAAAGCACTGGAAAGTAGCTTATTTCCAATTACAACCGCTAAACTTAAAGCAGCCCAACTGACGTTCCCTCTCCGAATCAATTAGGTGATGATCCGATAAAGAGAGCAAAAATAGTTCAAAAAGTAGTATACGTATACATTGACGAACATTTCTCGTGGTTGAACGATAGTCGTCATTAGACCATATCGCAATGAAACGGATATCTGCAGGCCTACGCTTGCTGGTTTCAAACTAGTTAGACCGTTTGTCCCGAGCGAAATTTTAATCACAATTTAAAAATCGTTGATTCTTCAATTATTTGTTTATTGTGACGTAGTTTGGGCATGTTTAAACAAAGGCCTTTCGGAGAGGATTCACTAAACCAGCTCGGATCATCACTCAAAGTGACTCAGGGAAAATTACATCAGCCGATATATTGAAAACGATTGAGTGGGACACCCTAGTCCGTCGCCATCATCCTACTGCGATCATGATGCACAAAATTATGCAAAACAAACCTCCTGAGTACCTCACTTTGGCAATTTCCTCCTCATTTTAATATATGTGAATGGCACAGATCAAAACAGCGGCACCTTGTACCAAACGTTTAAAGATGAATGTTTTTTTTTGACGTCTTACAAATTTGCAAATGCCACCGTACTTGATTGAAACTGGAGATCCGTAACAAGGATACATCACAATAAAATTATGAAAATGTTCTCAAATTAAGAATTATTTAAATTTACGTATGCTATTGGTAGCCTGGCTGTTGCTGCCTTCGACGGATGTAAAAAAAAAGGAGAGTGAAAAGTTTGATTACTCTTAAACTTATATTTTCGTAGGTAGCAGCCAGGCTGC
Organism: Pachyseris speciosa; assembly: GCA_016490735.1. Classification (NCBI taxonomy): domain Eukaryota; kingdom Metazoa; phylum Cnidaria; class Anthozoa; order Scleractinia; family Pachyseridae; genus Pachyseris; species Pachyseris speciosa. The sequence continues at coordinate 619,534 of JAEMWC010000092.1, read as the reverse complement.
CGAAAGCGGAGCCAAGGCGCACCATACTGCCAGCATTACCGGAATCTCACGGGAAGAACTAAGGGTTTAACAGTTATTTAAAAAGTAAACTAACAGACTGACCTGAAACTGGTACCAGTTTCGGAGACTAATTAGCCGAGGACCGGCGCGTTGTTGTTTTGTTTTTGTTTTCGAGTACGTATTTGGAAGTAAATAAGAGAACAGCAAAATTAATGGACAAGAATATCCGAAAAATAATTTCTATAAACAGGTGAGATATCCAACTAAATGAAACTCTAACTATAAAATACTTAGTGTTTCTTACCCTGAGGTGCTTATGTGACTTGACACAATTCAGGTCTTCACTTGAATCCGGTGATTTGAACTATGTCATTTAAATCTTCTCTTTCTTTTAAAAAGAAGATTGTCTTTATGTTCACTAGGTTTAATTTAAGTGAATACGACTCTTAAAGCTCGATGTTCACCAATGAAACTGGAATGCTCATATGATACTTGAAGTTTACTAACCACTAACTTATTTCGGCGTCTTCTAACGCAAGGCGAAGCCTTAACTTTGGAAACTGAAAAGGTTCCACTGAAGTTCGGTCAAAGAGAGATTGTATTCAACTGAAATCCACAGCCTGGAAATTGACACTTGTACATATCATTATTAGCTAAAAATATTTAAAATGCTTAATTAACAGTCATGTTGCCAAGGAGTTCATTCTTTTTTCAAAAGGACGTGCTGTTTTCTTGTTGTATTTCATCTGGCTTCCTTATCTCAAGTGAGAATTAAGCTCACAAAATGTGCCTTAAAGCTGCAGGGGTCTTTTTGTTTAAAGAAGTTCATCTGCATGAATATAAATGACCGGTGCTTGTTAAACAGGTCTCCTAGTCCTACTCAGAACTTGAGAGGGAAGTTACGATCACCATAGAAAGGCTCCTACATAAGGACGGTATTCTAGGCATAATTAAATGTACTTTGCCTTGGACGTTTTCTATGAAAAATAAAAACAGTAGCGTTTGATCAAGTACAAAACAGTTGCCACTTCATAAAAATCGCTTATACTTGCCGCGCTTTTTGTTTTCATTTACGTTTTGAAACAACAAAGGTGAAAAAGCTAGGCTTGACCAAGAAAACTGCGAGGATGGCATCTCGCATCGAATTGAGAAGAAAATGCTGAAAGAAAAGCTGACGCCATGCCTCGCGTTCTCCTTCACTGTCATCTTCCTTCCCTCCCCCGCGTCTAGCGGCCTGCCACTCAGGCTAAGGACCAAACTCACAGCGTTTTTTGACAATCGATATCAAATTTTTATCTATCAGAAAACGGACGATAGTTTTTGAAAGCCGGCATTACAGTCTGATACACCTATTAAAAAAAGAATCTTCGCTTCTGACAGTAGTTCTTTCCGTTTGTCATAGCAGAAACGTAGGGAACTCTTGTTCATGTACCCGCTTTATCTCCGAGAGGAAACCGGTGAAAATAGTAAATGTTTCATATTTACGACGAAACTCATTTCCTAATTGTAGCCAACAATTGACAAATAATTCTCAATATTTATGCAATTTCGCGCGCACGTCAGGAGCCAATCAGTCTAGTACACGCCAGGACCCTTATGAAATTATTATTAAAAATCAGCGCAAATAAACGACGTTTCGAAGTCAACTTTACTTCATTTTCAAGTTTCAACATAACTAATAATTAATATTTATAGTGCGTTGTTTACATCCTCAAATGTGATCTGTGCGATGCGGATTATATCGACTACGCCATTCGCCACCTTTATCAACGCATAAGAGCATAAAACCTCTGCCGTACGAAAGCACATGAAAACAGATCACGGTATCATGATCCTAGGCCTGGCAAGCATGTTTTCATGTTTTCAGAAAGCAACAGCAATTCCTGTTATAAGTTTGTTCAAATTGTGCCGCGTTTATCCATCGACCTCGTAAAGCCTTTTAAGTAGGTCATCCTAAAATGAATTGACACATTTGTTAAACTGAATGTAGAACACTTTACTTTTCAGTTAACAGTGCAAACATTCCGGTACATTTACCCACAAAATCCCGAAAATGTGCGACCCCATTCTAGTAACTGTATTGTAAACGCAACCCCATTATAGTCAATCTGGTCGTGAAAATGCGACATCATTCAGCGGCACATCCCCATTAGCCTATTACTAGGAAGTGCCCCCCCCCCCCCCAACCGCAGTATTCAGTATTCATTTAACTTGATCAAGCACATGTATTGATACCTTCTAACGCATTCCTTAAGAACCATCAATCAATGACTTATTTAAGTGTCAATACTGTCTAGCCGAGGTGAAACCCTCCACAAATTGGGGACACTAAAATAAGACTAATTCCAAAATAAAAATACACAATCTAATGAATTTCCTAATTAGAAAAAAAGCCGATTAATCAAGAGTACTACTCAGATAATGAGTTTGTCGCAACGAGGGACTGCAATTTAGCTAACAGACGTTTTCTCACACGGTGTTTAAGCAGACACCCTTTTAAATCAACAGAAATTCCCTAACGAAGCCGTCAGAACAGTGAAACTCTTGGCGCTTTGCCATGGTTCTGACCAAATGGATCGGGGACTGCACGTTTTCACGTAATTTTTTGCTTATTAGGGTTAACGTAACCTTCTTTTTTGTTTTTATCCAACATTCGTTACGCATAATATCATGCAAATCATGCTATTGATTAAAAGTAGTGGTTCATTGTTGTAAAGCAGGATGTCAGGTGTTGAGTGTAGGTTTTTGTTGAGGGTCGAGGATAAAATGTGGAGGGTAAAATGTCGAGTGAAAGAAATGAGTGTGAATGATATATGAAATGAATCATATATAAATTGCGTTCACAACTGCGAGGATCATTCTTCATTTGATTGCATTTCCGCAGTTCATATATGATTCATTTCATATATCATTCACACTCATTTCTTTCACGGGAACATATGAACCCACAATTGACCTGCTCCCAACGTCATAGCTCAGTTGGTTAGAGTATCGCACCGGTAATCGCAAGGTCACGGGTTCAAACCCCGTTGAAGTCCTGAATTTTTTCCGGCTTCTTTTCGCAATTGCATAAATTGCGTTCACAACTGCGAGGATCATTCTTCATTTGATTGCATTTCCGCAGTTCATATATGATTCAATTCATATATCATTCACACACTGGAAAAGTTGAAAATTTACAGGCGCATGTAAATCCAATTTCCAAAGTGTAAATCTGGATTTACATGTTTTGTAAATTATAATTTACATGTTAAGGTTTTGTAAAATAAAATTTACAAGAAATTTACATGTTGGAGTGGATCATGTAAATGTACTGTAAATAGTTATTTACAGGACCATGTTCTTGTAGTATAAATTGACGAACCTGTAAATAACATGTAAATTATTTCAAGTAGATTTACAGTATCTCACTCATGTAAACGGTTTCAAACTATCCTGTAAATAACATGTAAATGGATACAATCCTGTGAACTGAATTTACATGAAAGTTTCATGTTTTAGGGGAACATGTGAATTTACTCTAAATAATGATTGAAAGTCATTCCTGGAAGTATAATTTGAAGAACATCAGATGTAACTAACATGGAAATGTTGTTTCCTGAAAATAGGGTAAATGTTCCTGTAAAAGTTATTAACAGGGTCATTTTCTGGTAAGCATAATTTTTTAGTGTAAGGTGATGTTTACAAGTTAGTTTATTCGCCAGAGCAGGAAGAATCCTCAAGTTACCATCCACGTGAGGAAGGCCCGGGTGGGCTGTTGAATGCAAACCTTTCAATAACTTGAAATCGAAGCATTTGTTTCTTCTCCCCTTTAAAGTAATTGAACCCAGGAAGAAAGAGTTCAATATTGGCCTTAACTTCAGTTAACTCGAACAATGTATACATTCCTTTTTGGTGTCATTTATAGGTAAGCCGATTATACCTTAAACGAAAAGGGGACAAGAGGATCTTGATACCTTGGTAATCGACTGTAAACATGTAAATGAAGCGGCAAATCGGAAGAATGGCTGTCAAATAAATAAGCAAATTCCAAAAAACACTTCAAAAACGGGTCGGGCTGGACGCTCGGGCTGTGGCTCGATTTTTGAATATACCATATATGTAGTATCTGCCAAAGCTAAAGAGTCAAACGCTGCCAGCGACAGTGTGGGCTCACTTAACTCGGTAACCGCGCCGCTATTACTGGCGCTTTTTTAACGTCGTTGGGTTCAAAATATAAAGTTACGTCTTCCACTAGGAAAGTATGGCTCAACTGCAATGCAAGCGAAAGATTGTTCGATTATTTTGAAGACTCGTGTTTCTTCTGAGGTAAGTTAATTTTTTTTGCATTTTCTTGTGTTTTAAAACGGACGATCGAACACTCGATACTTTACCTGTATTCTACCTGAAATGGCGATCATTTGCAAGGGTAAAGAGTGTTTAAATTAGTCCGGATTCAAAGTGAAAAATTATTGAATTCAAAAGGGTTTCTATCAAGATCGACTATATCAATACATGAAGCTTTATTTTATTCACAAGTCCCACGAATTGGTGCAGACACATTGCAACACCCGTACCGCTCGTTGTAAGTCTTAAATATCAATAAATATAAAGCATCTGTCTCAAAATGATCAGCTTCAAACATGCTGCATTTTTCGCAGGTATCAATTGAAGAATCATGAAGATATTATTTATATTCAATATCGAGGGCCGGGGTCACTGCAAAAGCCATATTGACTTGAAAGCATGTGTTTTCACTTGCATACACAAGGTAAATTAAGCTTCAATTAATAAACTTAATTGCCATATAAAGTGTGTAGGTCTGCAGTGCACCAGTGAACATTAAGTGATAGACTGAAGAAATGGATTAAAATCGACAGAAGGGTTTCAGTACAGGCCAATTAACACACAACTGTCTCGTCTCCTTTCTTGATGAAATACCATAAAGTTTCTCAAGTAACCATCCCAAAAGTCTATAAAGTGTGATGATTGTGGATACTCATTAAATCAATGCAATTTATTTTGGCAGGTTGAATTAGATACAGCAGAAGGATTCTTGAAAGCAAATGGTTTGAGGACCTGACACCAGTCATGGTTATTAAGAATAGGGTACAGTATCTTTTCCACTTAATTTGTTACAGTCAGTGCCTTAGCAAGCAAATGCTTTTGCTGCTAAAAAAAAACACAGTGTACATGTAAGTGAAAATTTTCAACACTAGTCCAGAAAGAAGCCCACTTCACTTCACTTCACTTTCACTTCACTTTATTTCAATAATTTATGATATACAATTTAGAAAAATACACAACCTGCATGTAGCAAAGCTAATCGAGGCGGGTTGTGTAACTTACAATCAAATTTAGCAAAATTAATTCTTAGTAATAAAGGGGATTAGTTTCTAAAGAACCTGTGGTGCTGCGTCAGTGGGGGAGTGAAACACGAAAATTTGATTTATCAACAGAGTTGATAATGTAAATTGACCACCATACAGAGATTCGATTAGCTGACGTTTCGAGCATTAGCCCTTCATAGTTAGCCCTTCGTCGTTAGCGCTTCGTTGTGCTGAGTGATTATTCGCTCTGACGAAGGGCTAACACTTGAAATGTCAGCTAATCGAATCCCTGTACCGTGGTCAATTTACATTATCAACTCTGTTGATAAACCAAATTCTTAGTAAGTCTAGCCTGCGTCGCAGACGTAACAAAACCCCGGTTAGTAATGTCTGCGAAGCAGCGCCAAATTCCTTGTTCTGTACCAGAATTTGAGTATGCGTTATGATTGGCTCGTTAACAAAAGCCTTTTGTTGAGTATGCATTATGATTGGCTCGTTAACAAAAGCCTTTTGTTAACTCAAATTCTGGTACAGAACAAAGAATTTGGCGCTGCTTCGCAGACGTTACTAACCGGGGTTTTGTTACGTCTGCAACGCAGGCTATAGTAAGTCTTTCATTCAATTCATAAACAAAAGAATAAATTTGGCTTAACTCTTGTGTTTAAAGAATTGAATCAACTACAGTGTAAAACACAATGAGGGTGAACAATCCAAGGAAAAGACAGTGTAAACACAAAAGAGGAGCTGTAATACTGAACTGAAGCTTATAGTTACTTGTTATGCAAAATAATATTGTAGGGCCTATGGCTCCAAAAGATGTGGTTTTGTTGAAAAGGATCAATGTTTAAACACTGAAGTGCTATTTCTCTGAGTGTATTTTAAACTTTTCTTGCTTGAAAAAACCTAAGGTATCCCTGTGTGATTTTGAGGAACCACTTGACTAAAATTAATGTGAAATAACTCTTCATGTTTTTTTGTTATGGATGGGAATAGTACAGATGTGGTATTTATGGGGATTTTTTATTTTTACAAAAAAATTCAAGTAAAAAGCAAATCTCATCCAAAGGTGCATTTCATCATGTGAATACACACAACATACTTATTTCCTGTTGGTATTGATGTACCTTGGCTATTGGTTTTGAGATCTCGTGCAAAAGCAATCTTGAACATGATTTTTTGTAAACATTCATGAGAATAATGCAATAATAAGATTGTCATTTTAATATAGGACTTTTTTGCCTTACATGTATAACAATTTAAATCTCCTACAATAACATTTCATTCAAATTCACTTACAAGTACTCTCAGAAGCTGGATTTCTAAATATCTTGAATAAACTGTCCTCCTGCATGTCTGGCTGAACTGTGATATACCTTCTTGCATCATAAGGTAATGCTGTTTTGTACAGGTTCATAATTGACTTGACTGGGTGAATTTGAAGCCGGTCATGATAAAACGCAGACTGCAGACCATGCAGACTGGGAAATTTTTTGATTGCTTGTTTTAAATCTGATTTGCATTTGATTGAGGTGTTTATGCTTTTTTCTTACTCTTTTGGTGACATTGCAACAGCTTCCATTTTTTGACTGGCTTGCGGCATAATTTTAGCCTTTGAGAATGCACTGTAAATTTCTCACAGGACAAACTAGATCCGCACAGTCATGGCAAGGATTTCCATATCTTTTAAATGAAGAATATTTCTCAATCTAAACCTGTGTTTACTTACGGCTAGACGTGGTGGCGCCACTCAAAATTGTCATTAGATTGCGTTACTTTTGTTATAAATAATTATTTCCAACACTGAAAACGGCTTCGTGAATGCAGCTTTATTTTTGTCAAAAGTTTCTGGGGGGCTCCAATCACTTTTTGTTGGAAAATCTCTTGGTTTGAAAGGCTGATATATTTTTTCCCACAGATTGCAAATCAAAGCCGTCTGACACGATCTGATGGGTATGGTGAAGCGACGTGTGTGAATGACAAACGTCATAATTTCTTTTGCATTTCAATCGAATGTTACTTCTGCCATTTAAATAGCAGTTCGATCCTAGGCATTCGATAAAAGATTGCATCCGTTCAGCCTTTCAACTGATCTGTTTCGAACGGCTTGTCTAGCCGCTGTTTCTTATCCGTTCACTTGCCGGCCGTTCAGCTGTGTAAATGCCGAATGGATACCGTGTGGGAAATGCTTGGTTTACAGTATCCCATAAAATAAATCACAAAGGGTTGAATTCACAGGTTCGCTACTGAACTTGGTTTAATTGTTTCACAGGTGCGACGACTAACAGGTTACAACACAACTCATCTCAATTCAAGCTGGCTCGATCAATAAAATACACAGCCATCAAATCACAAAAAGTCTTCGATTACACTTGACATTCAACTTGTCACCACAAAATCAGTCACTTAGAATTGATTGACTTGACAGCTCATTGTCACGCAATTGGTGAGCCCCAGTTTCTGACAACTGCAAATAATGTTTTCGCGTGAGAGGCCAAAAGTTAATCTCAGCTGTTTGTGTTTTATTTTCCTCAAAATTGTTGCTAGGTAACATAATAGCTCGAAATAACCTCATGAGGTGTCCATAAAATGGAAACTGTTCCAGTGTCGCCAAAAGAGTAAGAAAAAAGTATAAACATCTCAATCAAATGTAAATCGGATTTTTTTGTAAAGCAATCAAAAAATTTCCCACTCTGCATGGTCTGCACAGTCTGCATGGTCTGCAGTCTGCATTTTATCATGACCGATTTGAAGCCTTGTGTAAATTATGGTTTCCTTTTTTCTATTCCAAATTTGTTTTGTCTGTCTCCTCCTTCCCTCAAAAAAAAAATGACTGTGATGAACTATTGTATATCTCTAAAACCAGAAGTGTATGCTCAGATATACTACATAATTATCAGTAATCATGACATGTTGTACTTCGAAACCATGAATCAGCATGAAATAACAGATATAGTGCAGTTGAAATTTTTTTTTTTACCTAAGTGGACCCTACAGCTGTACTTTGCCCCCCTGATTGTGTTTTAGCCCAATATACCTACTGGTAATTCTGGTCTGTGTAACTGACAGAATATGTTCCTTAACAAAATTTTGGTTATGTTTATATGAGAAGGCAGGTGGGCCAGCCCACCTTCTCATATAAACATAACCATAATTTTACATAAGTTAAAGGATTAAAGAGGGCGCATCGATTCTCTGTGACTCTGAGTTTCACGCCTAAGCGCTCGTCAGACAGAACTTTCTGAACTTTCTGTCTGACGAGCGCTTAGGCGTGAAACTCAGAGTCACAGAGAATCGATGTGTCCTCTTTAATCCTTCAACTTATGTATACTTAGCTCTGCTACCACAGCATTGAGCACTTTATGCCAAAGTAGACTCTACCTCCACATTTAACCATAATTTTATGAAGAAATACGGCATGAGCCAAGCCAGCCCAGTAAAGCGGGCTGTAGAGCAGGCTGAAAAATCTCATATAAACAGGCCCTAAATGGACACTCTAGAATCCCCAAGGGTGTCAGACTGCATAATACAGGTTTGACTGTATACGTGTAGTATAATGACTGTAATCAAGGGCTATAAAATAATGGCAAGCATTCTCTTGTCTAGAGAACATTATTGTACAGATTATTTCAGTACAGTTGTTTGTTTTAGTTTCAGGTAGTTGATGACCTAAAGCTCTCTTTGCGAACAATGTTGACATGGTAAACAACCTTGACCTACCATTGACTGCATAGCATCTTCAACAGCAATAAAGAAAATGGAACAAGGTACATATAGTTTGATCTATTAAGGTTATCCTTTAAACAAATAAATGATAATGACTCGGGCAATTGGTGGCAGAAATATGTGCTTCAATTTTTACCTTGTAAATTCACATGGTAATCTTCCCCTGTTGTGTATGGATATAGAGCCTTGACTATTTGACAGGTGTCTGAAGCTACATGTGTTATCAAGGATAGCTTTTGTAGCTTGTTTGGCAAGTGTGTTTGTTGTGCACAAAGCTATAGTATCTCACTACAGTGTACATGAAGGCTGACAAAAACAATTCACTGTGCTTACATGTGTACGTAGCTTATAGTATGCTGGAGTTATTTGTGGAGCCCATTTAAAAAACAATGTCAGAAACCCACTAATATATACATGTACTAATTTCTAGAAATTAATACATAATTTCTAGAAATTAGTACAAGAAAATGTTTTCCACAGAATAATAAAAAATTGGACATTAAGGGGCATTAATAAACTTAAAAAAAACATTTCTGTGTTATTCTTACATTATGTTTGGGGCTGTTTTATCAAAGCCTTTAAGGGGAGCACATATGGTTAAAACTGCTATACTTGTATATGACCCCAGTGATATGTCATTGTTATGAATGGACAAATATCCAGACCCATGGGGATAGCCAAGCGTTTAGTCAGACATAGAAAAAGGGATGTCCAGGAAACATGTCTCCACATAAAAGTATTTAGAATTTTAAGGGAATTTGGTCTCCAACTCCTTCTGGCTAAAACCTTAGGCTGGTTATCACTAGTGAGGGAATCTGAGTCGCAGTTGCCAGCAGAATCATAAGTAGAGTTATAAGGTGAGCAGAATCAGAGTTGGAAGAATCAGCATGTTTCCTTTTTCTTGATTCCTCTTACTATGGTATTTGTGCATAAACTACAATGGAGGACAGATGTCCTTGGGACAGTTCTAAGAATCCTTTCACAATTCATTGGTGCCCTTTACTCCTGGCATCATTATTATGACCATAGACCCACCCTAACCCCCCCCCTCCTACCACCACCTCCCCCAGGCAATGTTGACAAGCTCTCAGCGAACATTGACACTTCTTTTGCTTGGTTAATGTCTTTCCTCTGCTCCCAGTTCAACATTGTTTAGGGGGGGGGGGGAGGGGGGTAATTGGAGTGAATTTTGCTCGTATCACGTTGACTGTCCCAACTGTTCAGCCTGCAATGTAGATTGTCAGAGCCATAAGCAGAAGTGTAAGAATGAACCTATCAAATTGCTCCTTCTCACTCATTGTGATTGGTTTGTTCTTCCTGTCCTGCTTCCGTCTTTGAAAATCTAGTTTTCACTAGTAAGCGACATAATCACTGTAAGGCTTGCAATGCTGACTCCAACTCAATTCTGTTGCTAGTGAAAACCAGCCTGTAAAAATCTTAATATTTAAATGTTACATGAACATTTTACATGACTATCCCTTTCACTGTGGCAATCAGAGTTTCCAAAATGCAAATCATGGTACCTAATGTGCCCAGATTAAAAATCTTGCCTATAAGGGCACTCCTCAAATAATTCAGAAATTTTGGATGATGGGGATGAACGAAATCAATCTTCAAAGGTAAAACTACATTGGTGCAACTTGGTATGTGTGTAAGTTTATGATAACTTGTACTTGCTTAATCCTTCAAGATCCATATGGAAATGTAGAAGTGACAACTGCTAAAATAAAAAGAAATGCCTGTTCAGATCTAGTTACATGTTCCATCTATATGAAATCGTCTGTAGCTGTCATCTTAATTTAAATGTAAAGCTACTGTCAAGGTAGAAAAAGGTGTGTGTCAATAACAGTTCACTGTAAGCCAGTCTGACCACTTAGAGAGTTGGATGAACATTTTAATCTTGCTCAGCGGTACATTGTCCATAGTACAGAATCAAATCTGTTGTGCCTCATGAATAATGTGAGAATCTGAACAATGTGGGACAAATTCTATGCTTGCACTGTGTATGAAATAGGCGAACTTCAGTGATCCCGACCGTTAAAATAATAAACTAGTGGTTAAAAATGTTACATGTAAATGACTTGGTGTGAAGGTTCTTTTTCAACTGCTTTGGTTGCATACATTTTAAGGATTACAGTCGAACCTCGATTACCTGGACCTCGATTATCCGGACTTACTTAGCTGTTCTGATTTTTTTATGAATATCAATTAGCCATATTTAAGATCCACAGGAAACCTTTTACCCTTCTAATTAAGTATTGAAACTCTGGTTCAAACTGAATTTGTTTCGCTTCAAGTCACAAATCTATACGCGTTTTGAGCTTACGCGCACCGTATTACTGCAATGCATTTCACTGAGCTTTGATTTTTAGTTTTGGTTCATTAATATTCATATTTTCGATTATGCGGACTATTCAGCTCAGTCCCCACGAGTCCAGATAATCGAGGTTTGACTGTACTCACTTAGAAAAATAATTTAACTAATGGTAAACACAAGCCTTAATTTAACTCTTTTCTTTGGGTTTAGGAATTATCTGAATATGAAACAAAAAGGTTGGAACATGTACAGGCCAATGAATCGAAACTTCTGAATTCAAGATTTGTAAGTACAGCTGTACACTATACTGATATATTGGGGATATTTTGCAATACAGTATGTGGTCTGGTGCCTCTGAGGTCTTGATTTCTAAGTAAAGTCAAAGCTTTTGTAATGGGACACTATAAAGAAGCAGAAAACATGTCTAACTGGGGCTGGACACTTACATGTATGGGACTGATGTTCATAAGTGAACAGTTGCATTATCAGCCACAGGTGGCTGCTCCCAAGAGCTTGCATAGCTCATTCCAAAGGCCACTGAAGAGAGAAAACGCTGCTTTTGGAAATGATTGTGTTATGTCTTCATTATTTATGTAGTGTCAATAGTATTGCAAGTCTCACTGTTACTTTAACAGTAAGACGCAGTCCTCCTTTTTGCTTTGAGAACTTTGATATCTGTGGTCCTCACTGGTCAATTCCTAGAATAAAACCTGTCCTCAGGGGGTTAGAATTTTGCAATTGACCTGTGAAATACAGCTTTAACATGGATGCTTATACAAAACCTGCATAAAACATATAAATAACTTAAATACTTTTAGGTTCGTCCTGATGAGTAGTTTCATTGTTTTTGTTAGGTGCCAAGAGACCAAGCAGTCATTGTTGGATTGCATTACTTAAAGGCGAAAACAATGGGTTCTGCGAATATGCAGAAACTAAAATCTACATGCATGCAGTTTTGCCTTTCCTCATCAAGGGATTCCAGAAAAGAAGATCTCCTGCAGTCTCTTGGGCAGGTGCTTGAAAACAAAATTGTTAAAAGAAAAACCGATTATGAAATGATAACACACGACAATTTGTGCATGTAACCACAACGGTTTAATTTGAGGTTTCAACAGCTTTTATTTTCCTTAGTTTGAAAAACGTTACAAACATTTAAACCAAGGATAAAATGTGTTGTTCCAGAAAATATCGATAATCCCCCAAAAGAGGTTTCCTTGGTGCGCACCCTGATTCCCCAACAGCTCCAGAAGTCCCAGGTTAGTTTGTGCCTTAAAAAATTTTGTCTTTAAGATTCCCTTCCTCTAGGAATCAGAATTTAATTTCAGACCCTTTTGGGTTGGATTGCATATTTCCTGGAAGCACAACACATCAAAAAGGAAAAATATATGGATGATTTGTTTGTCGTAAGCAACCATGCGCCGGCCCCAATTGGCCATGTTCTAAACGAGTAAGGGCCTGGGAACGAATCCAAATTTCATTGAAAATCAATGAAATTGAACTAAATTGATTCTTACATGAAAGGGTATCTCAAAATAAGCAGTTTCGGCAAGTTTGAGTACGTTTGGTTGAAAAGTCGCCAGATAACATGCATTTAAAACTTTAAAAAATCTCTTACAAATGTCTCTATTTCGGAAAGTGTGTCCCTCCAAACCATACAAAGTCTCTAATTTTCACAATTTTCAAAATCATTTTTTTCAGCTCCAATTCAACTAAACAGCGTCAAATTTGGTTTGGTGACAATTTTTGAGATGCTCTTTCATGCAGTGGAAACAATTTTTTCCAATCGATAAGTTTTAAAACCTCGTTCCCAGGCCCTTACTCGTTTAGAACATGGCCAATAATTGGAGTATTTATATCTTAAATAGTAGTTGATGCATACTTTTATATACCAGTTTGTATTTTACACAGATTTTAATCGATTAATAATCATATGAAACTTTATTTCACTCTCATGTAAATCATTTGGAGTTTTTATGGTAGAAGACAAGGCAATTATTATAATATCACAATTTGTGCTGAACAGACTAGTTTATGTAGGCGAAGTAACACAGGTATTATGTTTATGCAGCAATGTTGTATTGCATGTTTAAAGCAAGCATTAAGGACCTGTACTACCTCACCATCAGTTCTGTTGTGTTGCACAGAAACTGGTTGAACATGAATGTGGTTAGTAATGAAACATTGTTAAATGAAGAATGATCCTCGCAGTTGTGTAGCAATTCCAATGAACTTTTGCTTGTGTCACATAGTTTTTTTTTTACAAAAATATTAAATTAGTTGTGAGGATGCAGAAGTTAAAAATATTTGATGAAACTGGACATTTATTTGTGACAACAGTCAAACCTTTTTAATATTTGTCGGCGGAGAAATTGGAATTCAGGATTCCTAAAATCTGCATGCACTTTGTTCATATAGTATGGTAGAGTGAATGTAAGGAGTGGTCTCCTGTAAAACATTAACAGAATGAATATTTATGGTTTAAGTTGTCACAGGCAGAAATTAAGGTTATATTTATAATGACAGACACAGAAATCTTAGAATCGTAAATGATTGAAAAGGGTGTTACATTATGATCAATGGAATTACAATAAAACAATTTATACAGCAACTTTTTAAAGGCTCTTTTACTCGATTTATGTGATTTTTGCAGGATTCCCTTATTCCATTTACATGACTTTTACAGGCTCCTTTATTTGATTTACGTGATATTTACAGGTTACCTTATTCGATTTACATGATTTTCACAGGCTCCTTTACAGGCTCCTTTATTCGATTTACATGATATTTACAGGCCCCCTTATTCGATTTACATGATATTTACAGGCTCCTTTAGTCGATTTACGTGATATTTACAGGCTCTCTTTTTTGCATTTACATGATATTTACAGGCTCCCTTATTCGATTTACGTGTTATTTACAGGCTTCTTTATTCGATTTACGTGATATTTACAGGCTTTCTTTTTGCATTTAAATGATATTTAAAGGCTCCCTTATTCGATTTACATGTTATTTACAGGCTCCTTTATTCGATCTACATGATTTTTACAGGCTCCTTTAGTCGATTTACATGATATTTACAGGCTCCTTTATTCGATTTACATGATATTTACAGGCTCCTTTATTCGATTTACGTGATTTTTACAGGCTCCCTTTTTTCCATTTACATGATTTTTACAGGCTCCTTTATTCGATTTACATGATATTTACAGGCTCCTTTATTCGATTTACATGATATTTACAGGCTCCTTTATTCGATTTACGTGATTTTTACAGGCTCCCTTTTTTCCATTTACATGATATTTACAGGCTCCTTTATTCGATTTACATGATATTTACAGGCTCCTTTATTCGATTTACATGATATTTATAGGCTCCTTTATTCGATTTACATGATATTTACAGGCTCCTTTATTCGATTTACGTGATTTTTCTAGGCTCCCTTTTACCATTTACATGATATTTACAGGCTCCTTTATTCGATTTACATGATATTTACAGGCTCCTTTATACGATTTACGTGATATTTACAGGCCCCCTTTTTCCATTTACATGATATTTACAGACCCCTCATTCGATTTGCATGATATTTACAGGATCCTTAATTCGATTTACATGATATTTACAGGTTCCCTTACTGGATTTACATGCTATTTACAGGATTCTTTATTTCATTTACATGCTATTTACATGGTCTTGTGTCCCTGGGCTGAGAAATTTACAGGATCTTTTCCATAATTTACATGTTTCACCTGAATTATTTACATGTTTTTTACAGGATTTTTCAGAACATGTAAATGGGTAAAAATCATGTAAATATTCATTTACAGTATCTTTCTGATCATTTACATGTTATTTACATGTTTTTTACATACTATGGAAATTTTCAATTTTTCCAGTGACACTGAAGTATTTTAATTACTTACTTTTTAAGGACATTCAAAACTGTCCTTAAAAAAGTAATCACTAACAAATCAGCTGCTGTATATCGCATTCCAAACACAAATATCATTGCTGATCCAATTTGTTTTCTCTTCAACGCATCAATTTCCAGCACTTAGATCCCCAATGACTGGAAAGTTGCGAACATTTTTTCGCTTCAAAAAAGTGACAAAACTATCGTCCTATTCGCATTTTGTCTGAGTTCTTTATTAAAGTCATGGAAAGGCTTGCTTATAATCAACTCTGTACACATCTTTCGGATAACAAAACAGTCAGGTTTCCGATCGTTGCACTTTACTACCACAGGTTTGCTTGACGCTCAATGGTACTTCAATTAATATTGACGCGGATGGTCCCATCACCTCATCCGATACAAGATAGTAAAAAGTAGTAAATCTTTAGGTGTATGCAATGACGAGCATTTGTCATGGTGGAACTAAGTAGATCATATAGCAATGAAGATATCTGCAGGCCTTGTTGGTTTAAAACTAGTAAGACCGTTTTTCCCAAGCAAGATTTTAATCACAATTTGTAAGTCACTGATTCTTCCATTATTTGATTGTTGCGACGTGAAGTGGAACCTCGATTTAAAGAATGATATTCTTCAGCCCGACCTTTTAAAATGTATGGAAATGGACCTCGATGTAACGAACCCTCGATATAACAAACCAATTTCCTTAGCCCCTCGGCACTTCCTTAAATCGAGGTTCTACTGTCATTTGGGCAAGTTTAATATGCACCTAACCCCAAAATATTTCTTTCGCTAAAATAAATCTTTGCAACTGGTCGAAACGCATTACGCCCTTGACTCTTTTTAGGCTATAAAAGGTACGAAATCTAGCCATCATCTGTCCCTCGACAGAGCTAGCAAGGGACATGGGGCTACTCTTGATTTGCATCGCGGTAAGTCTTTGTCAACGCATGCAAAGCATTTTGTGCATGACGTCAAATCAGGAATAGACCCATGCCCCTTCTGACTCGGTCGTGTACAAAATGATGCTTCGTTTATCGTAAGTTTTGAAGCCCATAAAAAAGTCCAAAACTGGTAAAAAAAAAAAAAAAAGCTAAATGCTTTTCGAATACAATACAATACAATAGTTTATTGACACTCCCCTGGTGGGGCTTTTCAGTGACAATGCGACTAAAAAACTAATTAAGATAAGAGAAGTAGTTAACAAAAGCAATATAAACATACCTATTTAAGAATTAATCATATAATAAATATTCTCAGTACGTACTATACAATATGCATATTTTTAAGTTAAAATTATAATAAAATAAGACACTAGTAAGATACTAAAATACTATCATAACGTGCTATTTAAAAAGTCAGTAATCAATTTATTTTTCAGATAAAATTTAAAAGTAGAAATCGATTTTGCAGTTTTAAGAGTACTGTCTAGATTGTTCCAAATGTGCACCATACGGTAGTGGAATGTTCTCTGTCCGGTACTCGACTTATACAAGGGGATGTTTAATAATTGGCAACTTCGAGTCACGCGCCCGGTGACCGCAATTCTTGTTGTAAATTGATCGCTGAGGTAATGTGGAGCTTGACCAGTCATGCATTTAAATGCCATGAGAGCGTCGCGGAAGAACAGCTTTTGTTTAATTGGAAACCAACGTAGATCTCTTAGTGCGGGGGTTATATGGTCAAATTTCCTGGTACCTGTAATAATGCGCGCGGCAAAGTTCTGCACTGACTGTAGTCTACAGATATTTTTGTTCGAGGTGTTTGACCACACTGTGGAACAGTACAGTAATTTGCTAAAGACTAGGGCATTTATTACTGTCACCAGTTGGTTACGGTCAAGAACATGTTTAACCCGACTGATTTGTGCGAGGCTTGACATACAAGATGACGTAGTTTTAATTTTAAAACATGGTCATCAAACGTTAGTTGCGGATCTAGAACAACCCCAAGATCTTTGGCCGAAGATGTAAGAGCGAGATCTTTTCCTAGAAGAGATATTTTGAAGTCGGGGAGTTTGGCAAGTAGTTGTCGGCTTCCAAAGACTACGAGTTTTGTTTTGTCAGGATTTAAAAGTAGAAAATTGTTAAAACACCAATTACGTATTAAAAGAAGGTCGCTATTTAGATCGTTCATAGCAGTCGGACAATCACGCATCTTAAAAGAAATCTGAAGTTTAGTGTCATCTACGTAACATTGCGTTAAACAGTTTCTAGGAACAGAAGGTAAGTAGTTAATGTAAATACTAAAAAGAAGCGGCCCAAGAATACTTCCTTGTGGAACACCACTATTTAAACGCAACGAATTCGAGAGGGTCGAGTTAATACGCAAGACTTGGTGTCTGTTGGTCAGGTAGCAAGTAAACCACGCGAGAGCGTACTTAGAAATACCGAGATGTTGTAGTTTTAAAAGGAGAATATCATGATTTGTACTGTCAAATTCCTTACTCATGTCCAACAAAACCATAGCAGAGAGTTCCTGCTTATCCGTGCCAGTCAAAATGGCATCTGTGGAGCGGATAAGTGCCGTTTCTGTGGAGTAAAATTTCTTATTTCCACTTTGTTTCGCAGAAAGACGGTTGTTTGTTGTTAAATATGCCGTCAGCTGGTTCAACGCAATTCTTTCACACACCTTTGACAATACTGGTAATAACGAGATCGGTCTGTTATTACAAGATTGTTCATGATCTCCCTCCTTTGGAATAGGTGTTACTTCTGCTAGGCGCAAAGTTTTATATTGGCGGAAAACAAATATTTTGAGGTGAGGTGCACCTTTTATATTAGCGGAAAAAATATTTTGAGGTGAGGTACACTTTAAAGAGACAAACTGCATAATCCAGTAGGACACTTTTTGGAGTCCATCACCATCATCATACTGCAGAAAATTATGCTGCAAAAAGATGCACAAAATTATCCACAACAAAGCTCCTGAGCAAAGTATCTCACTGAGGCATTTCACCTTTTATGGAGGCACCCATCAGTTTTTTTGGCTTTGGGATGTACCCGATGGAATCAAAATTTCCTAAATAAAAAGGCAAGCTTCGATTTGTTACATCATTTCGACGTAGACCACAGTTTATTTTCTCATTTGCTTGTAATCTAAGAAACAGCTCTGACCGTAGCGACGGTAACGCTTGGTCACTCATTTTTAAAACTGAGGTCAATATCTCAAAATCCAGTCCGACACCTCAAAACGAAACTTTTAGAATGTAAACTATTCAACTCTCACAGCTTTTGTAGGCCAAATTGAACAATAATCTGTTTAGCTGATGAGTGTCTGAGAAAGCGGAGTTTTTCCTATGACCCGAAACCCGCGTGATTTAGCATGCATGCACCAAACTTCCTTATTCTAACATATGTCTATGGCACAATTCAAAACAGCGGGGCCTATTGCAACAAAGTTTTGAAGAGGAACCGACGTTTTTAACGTCTTAAAATATGTAAATATAACGATAATTGATTAAAACTGAAGTTCCGTAACAGGGATGCATACAGTAAAATTATGAAAATGTTCCCGAATTAAGGATTATTTAACTAATTTACTGAAGCTTTTGATAGCCTGGCTGTTGTTGCCTTCGACGGATATAAAATGCAAAGAGAATGAAAAGTTTGATTCCTCTTTAAACTGTTATTTTTCGTAGGCAACAGCCAGGCTGCTGAGAGCCTTTCAGCTTCTCAATGAAGTATATTCCTCCTCATTCTAATATGTTTATGGCACAAATCAAAGTAGCGAGACGTACTGTTGCACCAAACGTCTTGAGAGGAACGTTTTTTACAGCCAAATTCGTTTTTCTATTCCGCCAAACATCTGAGTGGGGGTGGGGTTATACAAATCTCAAAGCGTTGAGTTTTGATTGAGCGATTTGCATAACCCCCGCCCTTAATCAGATGATTGGCGGAACAGAAATACTCAAGCAGTTTAGGGCCAGCCTGGGTTTTAAAATAAATGCAGAAATATGGTTGATAGCCAGTAGCGTTCTCCAGGTTGACTAGAACCGGATGAAACTTTCCCTAAATATAAATCTTGTTGTCCTTATTTGCCTTGATGTATAATTTTGATCACGTGACCAGTCACGCGATCAAAATATGAAAAATTCTTAAATCAGCGATGCGGTGGCGGATTGTATTGTTACAGATTAATAAATCAGCGTTTCCAATGGAAATCCAACATATCTAACTTCCTACGCTTAGAATAATTATTCTCGGGATTTAGTTTTTAAATTATCAACAGCTAAAGGTTGAATTCTGGGCTTCCAGACATGAGATGCTGGAAATA
>JAEMWC010000092.1:552500-595000 GCA_016490735.1 Pachyseris speciosa | reverse complement strand
GACTGTCAAGCCAACAATGAAACTTCTCTTCTTCAAGAATTGACAATCCACGAGAGGCGCAGTCCGCGGGATTTGATTGTGAGTCCACATAATGCCATTGAGACGGTAAGGAAGCATTGTGAATGATTGACAACCTGTTAGCTAAGAAGGTTTGGAACCTTCTGGCTTCGTTTCGTATGTACTGGAGCACTATCATCGAGTCTGTCCAAAACACTGCTTTGTGGATTGGCAGAACGAGTTCTTCTTCAAGAAACTTGTGCAACTTCATAGCAACTGTAGCAGGGATCAGCTCCATTCTAGGGATCGATGATGGCCTTCAAGGGTGCTACTCGTGACTTTCCAAGGAGTAGTCCACTGTGAACGCGACCTGCATCATCTACGAGCCGAATATACGAAGCTGCTCCATATCCTCTCTCCGATGCATCACTGAAGTGGTGAAGCTGGACATTACGAAGCTTGCCAAATCCTCGAGGCGTCAGGCAGCGCGGCCAGCTAACAAGCTTCAGTTTCGGAAGATTCTCCACCCAGCTGCGCCATCCCTTTAGCTATTCATCGGGAATTTCGTCAACCCAGCCGAAGTCTTGCTTGCGCAATTCTTGGAGAAGCATCTTGGCTGGTAATACAAGTCAGATACCAAGGACAGTATTCCTCTTCTCGTATCTGGGACCTCTTTCTCGGAGACTCGAAAGCTTAACATGTCCTTCTCAATATCCCACTGGGTACCTAAGGCTCGATCCATGGGAAAGTCTTCAAGATCCAGGCTCATCACAGACGGCGCACGCTCCGAAGCCGGTATGGATTCAAGGACCTCTCGGCCGTTGTTTATCCACTTGGTTAGATGAAACCCTCCTTTGGAAAGCAAATCTGTCAATTACTGCACTAGCCTCTTAGCTTCAAAAACAGTGGCGACCGATTTAAGGCAATCATCGACATAGAAGTTACGGTTCACTGTGTCAAATGTTTGGACGTCAAACTGACTTTGATGGTCATGTGCTGTACTCCTGAGTGCGAAAATGGCGCAACACGGCGATGATGTGGCACAAACAGATGAACCAGCATCTGATGGTCGACGAGATGATTAGACAGGTTGCTGTCTTTCCACCAAACAAAGCGAAGGACATGACAATCATCCGGTGCAACAGGTACCTGGTAAAACATTTGCTCTATATCCGACATCAGCGCCATGGGTTCTTACCGGAACCTGAGTAGGACACCTATGAGATTTTTCGTTAAATCGGGTCCTTAAAGGAGTTGATCATTCAAAGATGTATCGCCAAATAGTGCTGCACAGTCAAATACAACTCTTACTTTCCCCGGCTTCTGGGGATGAAAGACCGGGTGATGAGGCAGGCACCACAGTGGTTTGCCGGTAGCATCAACTTCGTCATCGGGAACCATCCTGGCGTGGCCCTTTGCGATGTAATCATCAATCGTCGATGTGTATCTCTAAAAAAGGGATGCGTCCTTCTGGAAATGCTTCTCAAGGAACTTCATTCTTCTTACAGCAACATCTCGATTGTTTGGTAGGCAAGGAGACTTGAAGCGCCACGGAAGAGGTAATTGATAATGACCATCTCTCATGCAAACTGAACCTTCTAGCATGGCCAGAGCTCGTTGGTCTTCAACTGACATGGCTTGTTTCGCACTATATAAGGATTCGTTGAAGTCTGCGTCATACAGCCTCTTCAGCTGGCTTGACATTATTTCTTGACCAGCACCTATAAAATTAACGTGCACCTCTGAGCTCTTTCGACGATCCATTGGACCAATAATCGTCCATCCTAGAATCGTTCGGGCTGCAAAGGGCTGTTTCCTTTTACCACATCGTTGTTCGAATACGCAGTGCGCCTCAGGGTTGTCGTTACCGATCAGTATATCCACCACCTTGTCATCAAGCTTCGGAAATTCAATGCTACGCAAGTGAGACCACCCACGTACATCTTCATCAGATGGTATGTTCTGTCTGGAAACCGGGAGATGATCGACTGTCCACACTTTATCCAAATGTATACTATCATTTGACTTGAGAGCCTTCACATTTAACTCCACTTCAGATCCACTTCTTGGACGGTCTTCCTCGTTCACAGTGATAAGAGAGAGCGTCAGGGACTTCCCAGACAAACCTAGGCTTTGTGCCAAACTGGTGGAGCAGAGAGTGATATCCGAGCCGTCATCTAGGAAAGCGTATGTTTCTATCTCGGGACCGCCATAAGAACCAATGTAGTCGCTGCAAGTTATCTCAGCACTCTACTTTATTGTGATGCCACCATTACACGCGTCTGAACGGCAAACAACCCGTCCCAGAACGGTTCTTGTAAAAGAAAAGATAAAAAAAATTAATAAATAAAAATTAAAAGATAGTACCGACGACAGAAACATGAAATTGCTAGAAAATATACAAGAAACAAGCGACTGAAATACAAACGTACCTTATCGGTGACATTACGTACGTAACACAAACTGTTAACAGTTACGGCGAACAGCGAAACACAATTTAGCTAGGGTCCAACTTACAACAACCAGGAACTCCGAATGAATAACGTAAGAAAATACTGGTTACAAAACGAAAAGATGCGACAAAAGAGACCATTTACATGCATAATTAGATGTTAGCGAACATGGGTATGGGGGACGTTACGTAACAAACAATAAAGAAACGAAAGGGCGCGCAATTACACAAAAAACTGCAAAAAGTTACGCAACTCGCGGAAACAGGAGGATACCCGCTCCTACCCCGGACACTCCGCTGTCAGTTCCGGAAAGGGGGGCGAAGAGAACGGAAAACCAAAGGACAACATCCTGACAAAGAATCTTAAATGTTATTCCTTCCATTACTCAAAAACCCCAACCCCTCATATGTACATTTTAGGGCGATCTATACAGCAGCCTCCAAATTATCACTCTTGGGAACACGCTTTCTAAAATTGTAAGAGATGTGTTAGCATCTGAGCGCTGCACATACCTTTTCGCGACCTCCCCACTTTTCCAACCCATATAGTAGGCCACGTCTTCCTGGGAGCAACCTAAAAGCCTTAGAGTGTTGGACAAACCCACCCGAAAACTATGCGGAGTCTCCACTGCGTGGAGTTTGGACTCTAAAAGGTGTTTCCTCAACCGATTACTGACCGCAGAGCCCGTAAAGAGTTTGTCTCTTACTGATCCATTGCGTTCTCTGGCTCTAAAAAAGTACCCTTGGCCCAGTGAAATCTCAAGGCTCTGGCATAACGCAATGTAATACTGAACCCAGGCAACAGGGCAAACAACTGGATGAGTAAACTCAATCAGGGCGAAAGAGCGAGGTGAACCTGTGTGGTTATTCTTAGCGAGAGTGAACTTGACCAAATAGCCTTCCCGGTCTCTTAACTTGAAAACGTTACAAGATCGAAGGCGACCGAGGTCAGAGGCTCTATCTCCCGTTAAAAAATCCACCACAAAAAATGTAGCGTCCCGAACAAGGATGTATTTATCCGCGCGTGAACGGGACTCCTGACTAACACATTGACCTCGGAGTAAAGCTATGAGTCGTCGAAATTTAATGAAAAACAAAGGGACCGCTTGAGTAGGTGGAACAGCCGAACCCGCTTGCTCCTGTCTGACAAATTTCAAATAGTTTTTCACAAGGGGATGAGCAAGTGGGTTAGAGTCATTAAGACGTCCCAGACTATTAAAGATGGCTCTCAAACGACCCATAAGAGAATCTACTGACCCGACTGCTAAGCGTTTTGGATAGATACAAGAGGCTCTTGAGCACAAGGACGAATGCACCACAGTTCTACCTGACTTATCCTTAAAAATAAGAAATTTAACAATGTCATTCGCAGTACACGAAGTCACAATCCTAGGGGGCGACAAAGCGCCCAAAAACTGAGAAAGTTGTTGCTCTAGTGCGGATTTCCGCCTTTGATAAGAGTTGGAGCACACGACAGATTGAAATCCCTTGAACCGGTCCTGGATTGCCGCTTCATCCACGCGAACAGTTGTCGTAGCAGCAAGCTGAAGACCGGTTGATGTTCCACAAGCATGACAGTAATTAGCGTCGGAATCGTTAGGATAAAGGCAAGTTGAACAGCGTCGGGCTGACTTCCATGGACGCATAACCTAAAAGATGAGATCAGATGAGCTTTAGCAAACACAGCGGATAGCCCATAGATCCCACTGAAGTTTTCTGGAGGACCAGTGCAGACCGTCTTGACAGGGGAACAACAAAACGTCATCTTCATTTTTCCTTCCCAGAAGGACTCGATCAACAGCACGTGACTGTAGCAACGCACACCAGAAGCGTCTAGCCTTCAAGTCCGGGATAACGATAGTAAACGCACCGTGAAAATCCTGCTCGAGAATGCATTTCAGAAGGGGCGCAACTAGAACAAATGGTGGGAAAACATACAAGTTGTGGTCTGAAGGCAGAGACTGTGTAAAAACGTTGATTCCGCTAGAACGTGGAGTTGCACAAGATGTAAGATAAGATAACTTTATTTTAACACGGTAAAATTCATCAGTAAAAATTTTACAAAATCCTACGCCTAATTACAACTTTGTCTAGGAATTAATTACTAAAATTAAACTGCTTTATATGAATGCCGTGTCTGAGAAAAGAGTACAATTGCTAAGTTTATACAGAAAAACGTCAAGGGACTCTGCTTGCCGTACATCATAAGGTAAGCTATTCACACAGTACTGCACCGCTATAGCTCAAACTGTTTTTGAGAAAAATTGGGGCAAGCACTGTCCTGTTCCATCATGCTGACAATTGCTATCCAAAGACATAAGGTGGGAGGTGTGGGGCCCAAAAGGACGATGGACCTGCTCCCAAGCCCTCACTGACAACATACAATCCATGTCCGGGTTTTGACTTAAAGGAACATAATGTACGTCAAGGCTGAAATTGAATTCTCTGCAGCAATTACAAATGTCCTAGAGAATACTGTTAATATTGTAGTTTCTACAACCATCATTTTCCATAGCAGACTTTAAAACGAGGTTATCAGTGTGTACATCCACCCTACATGAGTTAAGAAGATGTCTAAACGCGAGGAGCGAATGTAGCAAAGCCCGAGTCTCTAAAATATTGATATCTAGCGAGTTGTCTATCCAGTAATCTCTCGATGCCAAACTGCGACCGTCCTTTAGAAAAGATCCACCCCAGGCCCTCTTAGAGGCATGACAATAAAGCGTAACTACAACGTGGTGTTCAGTTCTCCATGGAAGGCAGTCCGTCCAGTTGTCAAGAAAGTGCCAGTACTCTATTTCCGCGCGAAGAGCCGCTTCTACTATGACCGAAGGCCGAGTAGAACCTGAAAGACGGGAGATCGCCTTAAAGACGTCGCGCACATACAATCTACATCCCGGAACGTCAAGGCTGAAAGAGGTGACCTTCCCTGAAAAGCGTTGGAGTGTTTTGAGCCCCACGAAAGGAGACGAAAGAATGTCCTCCCTCAACGCCGCGAACTTGACTTTCTTGTCCTCGGGGATGAGGAAGGCCTGACGCACAGAATCGCATATGAATCCAAGAAGACGAACCCATGTTGAAGGAACCAGCTGTGATTTATCAATACACATGAAAAATCCAGCCTCAATGAGCAGATAACACATAATATAAGCTGCTGCTTGGGCTCGCTCGAGAGATGGGTCCCGGCTAACCCGTAATGGAGAAATAAAAAGCTGTCCAACTTGCCGATCATCAATTTATTGTGCAACTGGGACCCCAAGAGACCGCGCGGCGCTCGAAACGGCAAGTCCGAGTTTATGGTAAATGAATGCACTGGCTTTCCATCCAAACGGGTGTGTAAGGAAGACGATAAAGAAACCATGCCACTGGAAGCCAAAATAAGTTTGAGACGAAGGATGAAGCAAGACGTGCTGGTAACCACTCTTATCATCACAAGTGCTCTGAAAGTGACCGGGGACAATATATCGCGGCAGATCGCAGAGGTGGTCAAGCTTGAAAGGGAGGTCACGAATCCATAAGTTGAGATAACGCTCATCATGACACAACCGAGGCTTAGACGGCTCGACAGTCAGTGGTAAAACTAATCCAGGGGGTGCTACACCATCCACCGGGCCCCACACAGCTATAACCCCCGCGGTCACCCATTGTATTATGGAATCGGTGACGAACTGGGAAAACTTGGCAGTAGTAGGCGAGTTTCCAATGATAACAGGAGGGGGATATTCGGAATTGCACGTCTGTCCTTTGAAATTCCCTCTGAACGGCTTGAAGAAGCGGTCGACACGAACTCCGTCCCTGATAACCTCCAAAAGGTCAACCTCAGAAAAAGGCGATTTCTTGAGAAGGTTCTGTCGGAGGTACAGCTTATTATGAATATTGCAAGCCCTGAAGTGACCAGGGTCGAAGAAACGCAAATGAGCGAGATTACCCAATCCTGGACGGGACGCCACTAGCTCGGGAGGAGGCAAGGGGCCAAAGCTCCCACCCCAAGACAAAAGACAGACGAGTTTAAACAAGTAAGAAGACGCCTTAGAGATCCGCTTTAGGATAGACGTTGCCTCTTTGGCCATCCTCGCTCTGAGAGGATCCCCCACCAGACCAAGTATCAGTCATTGAAGATGAGTGGGATGAATTTCGGGTTGCCTGACCCTAACTTCTTCAAGCGCCGCGGCATATTCATCCGCTTTTTCATGTGCCTGCGTCCTAGCTAAACACACAAGGGTTTCCAGGAGCTCAATAGCCTCGAAACGGTCAAAAAGAGACGGTGATTTATTGAGATGTCTTCGTAACTCTCACCAGCTTTCTCTTGATCCAAAAGCTTCATCTTATTTTCCAATCTCTGAATACGGTCATCTGGCTGCATGAAGAAAAGCGAAAGGGGGCCTTAAAGAATGTATAAACCCCGACATACACCCACAGCTCAAATGACCAAAAATCGCATGCTACACCACACAAAAAATACCGATGGCCACCAATTGTGTACTGGTACACCAGGACAGAACCCAACAAACGATGGAAACCATGCTGCGGCTCTCCAGACCGCTGCCCCTCCGGATTTATAAGCATAGCAAACCCACTAAATTATATCTAAATTCTAGGCCGCTAGCTATCCAGCCGATAGAAGCATAATGAACGGACTAAACTGTGCAACAGCTCTCCAGGCCGATGGCCATCCGATCATAAAAGACTAACTAAATTATCCACAGCTCTCTTGGCTGTTGGCTCCCCATGCCATACTCGAAAAAAATATGTCACAGCTCTCCAGGCTGCCGGCTATCCAGCCGTACTAAAATAACTAAGATTACACAAACGCTCTAGGCGCTGGCCTTCGAAAACAGATTTGCGCGCCCCCTGGTCCCACGCGCTCGCTAAAGTTCGCAGCATAGGCTACATAAACGTAAAACTATAACGAAATAGAGAAACAGATAAAATAAATAAACAGCGATAAAAGGGGCAACCAGATCGAAACAAAGGAAAAGAAAGGACAAAATATGCAAAAATGCGATCACTAATGAAAGAACGTGCCCCATAAGGGTAAACGTTGTAAACAAGCGAACTAATAACACAATAAGACTAAAGAGGCAGAAAATAAAACAAAAGGGAATCGTCCGCATGCAACCAAGCCGCAAAACAACGATAAAAAATAGGAAACCAAACAAGAAAAAAGCTACCAACCCCGAGCAAAATCCCGCAAACAATACATAGGCCGCAAATGACGAGCAGTAAAAATCAAAGAAAAATAAGCCAAACATGAAAACACATGGGAGGCGAAAAAGTAGGCAAGCGAGACGACAAAAACGTGGAACCCAACCCGCGTTTCCGAAACCTAAAAGCTACGGAGGCTAACAGAAGTAAAAATCTACCTCTTGCTCTACCCTGGGGACCAGAACAACTACAGCAGGTTCAGGAGCGGGCGCAACTACCGGCGCTGGTTCAGAAGCAGGCGCCGCCGGAGCCGGCGGCGGAGGAGATAAGGCAGGTTCAGCGTCGGCCATGACACAGCAGGCTGGTGGCGGTCAAAATGGAGCGAAACTTTACCGTGACTTCACCGAACTCCATTGAACTGACCAAGATGTGACTGAAAATGTGATATTTGATGCGAAGGCCACAATGTATCATGCTACTAGCGCGCAGGTACAGAACGCTGGAATTCGAAGAACTTAAGCCTTTTCCGCGCGACGGGCTAATTATGTATACAGTGAGAATAGTATTTTGTGTTTGAGTGTACATTTGTTTAAAGACAAACTCACTGGGCCGCATAGGGAATAGGAGGGACTAATTACTTATGAGAAGAAGAATATATGCCAAGAATATATGCCAAGCGTTATGCACTGGTCAGCTGATTCAACAATGTTTAACAGCAATCGAAAAAGTGAAATCAGCCTCACACCGACCCTCACCCCAATAACTCTCAAATTGGCAATTCACCAATTTCCGAGTTTAATACTATACCGTTTGATCAAGGACACAACAGTTGCGACCTCATGAAAACCGCTTATGCCAGTTTTGTTATTGTTATTGTTATTGTTATTGTTATTGTTATTGTTATTGTTATTGTTATTGTTATTGTTATTGTTATGGCTATGGTTATGGTTATGGTTATGGTTATGGTTGTTGTTGTTATTGTTATTGTTATTGTTATTGTTATTGTTATTGTTATTGTTATTGTTATTGTTATTGTTATTGTTATTGTTATTGTTATTGTTATTGTTATGGCGTCCTTGCGTTATGCCTTAGAAAAAGGTGATAAAGACTCTAAATTTCGCTTGCAGTGCTTTTCAATAACACGCGAACTCTGAAGTTCAAATCTCAACCGACAACTGCGGTTTTCGCTGCCGTCAATCAAATTTCCAGCGGCTTCCGACTGCTACCGATAGGTGATGATCGATGATTTATGGTCCAAAGCAGTTTCAAGCATCAGAAGCATGGCGGCTAAGTCGGTTGATTTCCTTTACGTTTCTCAGGACAATCAATCGGATAGTTTCAGTTATTTGAGGACCTATCCATCGAAACTTCCCGACTCAGAAGAAACGCACAAGATGATCAGGCAATTAACCGAATCTTGTCTCACGTGGTTTTCTGAAGTTTGGTGTGTTTGATCGATTTTACATTTTCATTTGTTTTAGTGAGAAGTAGCACGGTACTTGGAAATAAAAGCAGGGGAAGTTTGTGGCTCTGAAACGACCTTTTTTGAGTTGTTCTTCCTAAGTGATGGATACACAAAACACTGAAGGTCGATTGCGTTGAAGATTACATTAATAAATAACAATTCATGCTTGTCGAACTGGGACGTCGTCTTTCATCTCCTTCCTTTGCACTATTATTAGAGATAAAGAATACGGGATTTATTAGTCTAAACCCCGTATTTAGCACACATGAAACTTCAATGCAAACGGCTTTTTAGTCCCTGAGTGTGTTCGGAAAGTTTGATTGATGGAAGCCAAACCGCGGTTTGGCGATTGGCGCTTGAAGATGATATTCTGCATAATCACAGTTAAGGTAGAGCAGAAGTCAATTATATTGAAGGTGTTGTTTGTTAAAGGAAGGACGTTTTAGGGGTTTCACTCATGTTTGTTTTGTGAACTTTTTCTCGAAGCTAGTTCGCTTCACAAGAGTAATCCCCACACTGTAAGTTCAGTTTTTCTCGCTTACCGAGTTGGCCAATCAGAAGCACTTTCACTGTTTCAACTGATAACCAATCAGAGCTGGAGGCTTGCGTAGAGTTGCCTAGAGCTCTTCCCGCCGTCACGCCCGTTAGACATGCGCAAAAGGGACGAGCTCTGGGGTCGAGATTGCGGCCATGATATAAAAGTCTCAGTATTGAACTGTGGGCTGCAGGTTTTGCATTTTTAGCCAGATTTTCAACAAGTATGGTATGGTGGCTCATCTTTATGTTCATCAGACAGAAGATATGAGTCAATAAAAAGAAGCTTAATAGTATATTTCTTCAAATTGTTCCACCAACTTTTCGACAGTGACAGTCATATATGATACAATGAACCCACTTATGTCTTTCAACTCAGAACTCTAAACCTCGTCAAACTAGAACCCAGCAAAGCTTTTATGTTTGAGTGTTGCTGTTTTTTTCCAACGAAAAATTCGTATAAATAACAACCGAAGGTGAATTCATTTTTCTCAAATTTAAGTCATTCCTGAATTTGACCGAGTTCCTCTCCAACGAATTTAGAGTCTTGGTGAGTTTTTTCATTGATCTATTGTCCTTCTCTAAGGAATTCCACAGTGGAATCAACCTGTATCACGAACTGCATTGTCCCTCCAGATTTTATGACAACCGTAAACGAGCAAAACTTGGATAGCAGTTATCTTCAGATCAATAAAAAAGCTAAATCTAATGATGCCCTTACGAAATCCCTTAAGGTGTCGTAACGTTGCGGTTGATAGTTACGATTACCAAAAGTCGTTGCAACCGGCGTCGGTGAATTTTCTTGTATCAAAAGCACTTAAAAGTAGACAGATCACCACTAAAACGTGCATTTGTTAAGCATTAAGTCTGCTTCAGTAAACGCCCAAATTTTAAGGCCGAACCTCCTTTATGCTGTTATATTAAGAATTACGGCGGGTGCTTTATGCAATCGTACCATAATTATGAACATGACAAAAGAAACAACGAGTTTATATTCCTATGTTATCCTTCTCCCGCTAATTAAGGCCGCGCGGGACACTAATCTCATTACGTAAGTATTTATTTAAAGGAGATGCACGGTCGTGCGACTGATTCCGACGATAACGGAATATTCATGAGAAGAGTTTTACGATCTAAATTTATTCTAAATTTACTCAATACATTGTGTGTTCGGCGTATTGCTAATTGCACGTGTGATTGAAATCTTGAAGTTGGACTTCCAGCACATTTTTGAATACATTAGCGGACTCGTTCGATCTTCGGAGACGTAAAATACTGCAATTTTGTGTCGGAGTTTTCATCATGGATATATAGAACTTCAGTACTGATACACAAGAGATACAAACTTAGTATACTATACTGCGATGTGACAGAAGCAAAATTGTCAAAACAAATTCACAAAGAAAGACTCAAAGAAGATCAGACGCTTCAAAATCTAAGGGTCTCCGTTTTACTCCTATGGAAGCCAATAACTTTCAACGAGTCTTCAAAATGTGACATCTGCCTCTGTCACATCACAGAAGAGGTTATTCTTTATCACCAAGTAATAAAGCCATTTACTTTATTGCCCTTCTCAATCAGAAAACTCGGACACGAACGTTGCTTTTTGCCAGGTCTAACCTTAGCAGCCTAAAATATCACCGTAAATCACAAGCCGCCTATAAAACGAAAAATCATGATGTAATTCCATCATCCACCAAGATATTTCAGCGAAATCGGCCATCACAATTCAGAGATTTGAAGCTTGAAAATGCCACTTATTTCCAACCAAAGTTTCGTCCAACAGCGCTGTAAAATTCTTCGTTTAGTGGCCTGTAAAAGTCGCGCAGCAATGCCACAACACTTTCATCAACAGTAGGGTGGGGTCGACCTTTGGAATCAGACAGGCATCCAGACCGATCCCCTTTGCTCTTTTCACCGGCCTGAGCTAGACACGGAAAACCCTTTCCTTCACTGTAGTAAAAGAAATTTTCGTCGAAAAATGGCTTTAATCCCAAGAATTTCTCTACTGATTGCATTTCGTGGAGCGGATTCTTAACTAACTCCTCGCCACTAATGAAGTGAATCTGCTCACGGGGAAAATACTCCAGCCATTTCTTTAAGTGATCAACATACATACCAATAGTTACCATAGAAATCGTTTTTCGAAGAACGCGGTGCTGGGGATCCTTGCTGATGTAATTCTCAAAGGATGGGAACGTACCGTTGTATTTCTCCAACAGTTGCGCATAATCTGAAATCGCTCGAATCGTGGGATCACGTACCACCACTAACAGTTTAACGGAAGGTGACATGTTGTACACTCGATTGGGGACGCCCTCAGTTACGAAATAAGCTGGCGATTTCTCGATTGTGGTTTGGTTTTGCAGAGAAAGCGGCATCTGTTCCCTGTACCATTGGAGCCCAAGAGAATACGTCTCCTGCCGATCGAAGAAGTGCACTTCTTGAGTACAAGCTCTCACATTTGGGTGGCGCCCAAGAAACTCAAGGATAGCCCGAGTACCTCCTTTCCTTATTCCGATAACAAGAGCATTTGGCAGACGTTTCTTCCATAATTTTTTTTCGTTTTCTCCGTTGATGTGAAATACATTCTCAGTGTTTTCTTTTGGATTTTCTAACCAGTCCCAGAAAGGTGGGATTGTTTTTAATAGGCCTCGAGAAACATTTGGTAATTCTTCAGACCGTATTCCCTTGTAACTGAGCCAGCTTAAAACAGCCGTTGAAAGGATAACACCCACAAAACACAGCAACGTCTTTTGATTAACTCCCCGCATTATTTTCTTTGGAGATGGTCCTGGTTCGTGATTATTGGTCGATTTTTCACAGTTTCCTGATTCTTCAAGACGAGTTACTTGCTTGATAACACTACTGATAAAAGTATAGGAGCAGAGTTAAGTCAGTTGCTTTGCCCATCCTAACTTTTTCTTTTTTCTCTGCTCGAATCTGTCTTACTGACTCCCAGTCTGTCTGTCTGTCTGTCTGTCTGTCTGTCTGTCTATCTCTCTGTCTCTTAATTGTTTTGTTGCAAAACATAAGGTTGACGTCGCTTTCTCGGCGATCACACGAAACGCACGCGCGATAATTGTCTTGTTTTCTTTATCTTTCACAGTTTGGCTTGTTCCATATATTACATAGAGTGAAAGTACAACCATACGCACAAGCATTTATTACAAATATAAGCAAAAGAGAGCAAAAGCAAAAGAACTCATCAGCACTGAGGGTGCGTATGTCTCTTGTCCTTGTCGTCTTCTTTCTCTACTGTGAACCATTGTCAGATAAGCAATTTATTCCCACTCGATTGTTGCTTTGTTTGTGCTTAATGTGTACTGCGCAAGTGCGAACCAGGCTGTGTAGTATCTCTACATATTTATAATTAATGCTTGTATTTTGACCAACCTCAACGCAGCGAACGAGTGAGTTT
Organism: Pachyseris speciosa; assembly: GCA_016490735.1. Taxonomy (NCBI): domain Eukaryota; kingdom Metazoa; phylum Cnidaria; class Anthozoa; order Scleractinia; family Pachyseridae; genus Pachyseris; species Pachyseris speciosa. The sequence continues at coordinate 581,986 of JAEMWC010000092.1, read as the reverse complement.
TCCAAAGTTTTGCAACGAGTGAATAAAAATCCGTATACATGCTATAATTTGTTTATTATATATATAACGAGAATTAAACATATACTTGAAATCAGTTTAATTTTTCCCGGTAACATAAGCTTACATGTAGAACAGCAAAAAATTCAACACTGATCTAAATGACCTGGCGTAATAAAAAAAATTCCTGTTTTCAGTCCAACAACAAGTAAGCAAACAGCCTACACAAGCTTAAATATCACCACCCATTCAGAATAGCTGCAAAATAAGGGAGAATTCTTAAGTAGAAAATGCGAAATCTTTTCGCTTGTAATGGCGGCGCTTCGCGCGCGTTGTGCAAGACAAGACAGACAAATTCGGAATCTGTTGACTTACACTGCTTATGTAATGTTTAATAAATGAGCAGGAGTGTTTTATCAAGTTTAAAACACGAGACGCAGCCGAGTGTTCTAGGACTTGATAAACCACGAATTGCGAATTTATTGAACGGCCTAAAGAACCTTACTGTACATCTATCCATTCTTACACTAAAATTTAGATTTTGGGTTATTTTGGCCTAGAAAATCGGATGTAAAATTTAGCCTTGAAACAGACAAGCGGTCGACGCTGGACATAAAACGACCTTGATGTTGTTGGCTCATCTCCTTCGTCCTTTTCCTAACCGAGTTGCGCTTTGCATTTGAATGGAAAAACCGAGGATAATTTTCTGTTAAAAGGAACAGGAAAATTTTCCTGAATGAAAATGGAACGGGGCGAGCGTGTCCCTTTTGCACTACGTCACTCTTTAAGAGACCGGGTACTAACTATAACAGCACCAATTCATCAAGGAGCATGGAACTAGTGTGACGCCGCAGATGGTACAGGATTTTTCGATCATCCAGGCAAAAACAAGAAAAGAGGGATAACTCAGAAGGTAATCCACTTTTTTTCTTCTTTTTTATTTAAATTACTTCGGTAAAAGTCGTTAGACATCACACCAACGTTTAAAATGTTACTTTAAAAACTAATTAATAATTTATGAAGGAAATACAAAAGAAATTAATTTTTAATGCGTGTCTTTATATCTGATAAAGACACGGCTAAATTTTACATCCGATTTTCTAGGCCAAAATAACCCAAAATCTAAATTTTAACGTAAGAATGGGTAGATGTACAGTAAAGCTTTTTAAACCGTTCAATAAATTCGCAATTCGTGGTTTATCAAGTCCTAGAACACTCGGCTGCGCCTCGTGTTTTAAACTTGATAAAACACTCCTGCTCATTTATTAAACATTACAAAAAGTTGAAATAATAACAATGAAAATTATATCAACTCGAGCATGAAATGAGAGAATAAATAAATGAATAAATTAATATGAGAATAACTTAAATTACTCAATAAAATATTTGGAAATCTTAGTCTTAAATGTCTCTAAAGAATTACTTTCAACAATGCCTTTCGGTAGTTTGTTCCACATCCTTAGGGTACGTGGGGACTATAAAAATATACATTCCTTGTGGCATTTATGTTTTAAAATTTATAATTATGACTAGAACAAGTTTTGGCTCCGCAGTTTGTATACGAGTGCAAGTAACTATTTTTATCGATATCAACGGTACCATGGCATATTTTATACATTAGATTTAACCTGGCTATTGTTTAGTCTCCCTCGCAGCCGTTTGTTTGGGCTGTCACGCAACAAAAGGGGAGCGTTGCGCGACAGCCCAAAAAACGGCTGCGAGGGAGACTAGCTATTGTTCTCCTTGTTTCAAGACTGGACCATCCTAAGTCTCTTAACATCCCAGTAACACTAGCTGTAGGTTGGTAGTTGTCTAAACAGAACAGGGCTGCTTTCCTCTGCACATATTCAAGAGATGAAATGTCCTTTTTAAAGTGGAGATCCAAAACTCCACAGCTAAACTCCAATTTTGGATGACCCAGTGTTGTATATGCAGTTTCCTTCACTGATCGTGGACATTTCCAAAAAATTCTTTTAAGTAGACCAAGAACGTTTCTCGTCTTACCAGAGATGGACGAAACATGCTGTAGGGACCACTTCAGGTTGTTTGTCAAGGTAACACCTAGATAGGACACGGAATCAACCTGGGCTAGTTTAGCCTCCTTCGCAGCCGTTGTTTGTATCGGTCCTATTCTCCCGCCCCACCAACGTCTGCTGAACCGAGCCAGACATTCCATTCCTATTGTGTCCGAGTATCCAATCAGGAGGGAGAGTAGAACCGACACAAATAACGGCTGCGAAGGAGGCTAAGGGAACTTAGCCACCGAGATTTAAAAGCCATGATGTGATTGGGCAGTTCCTGGAATGGAATGTCCGGCTCGGTTCAGCAGACGTTGATGGGGAGGGAGAATAGGACCGACACAGCTGACAACAGCTGCGAAGGAGGCTAGGTCTAGTTCAGATCCGCAAAACACATATTTCTTCAGAGAAGGTGACCTCTTAGTAAAAAATACATGTTATTTTACACTTGGAGGGATTAAACTTCATTTGCCATCTGTCTTGCCAGCATTCCAGTTTGAAAAAGTCAGCTATTACAGTCATCCTCGCTGGAAATGATACCACATAAGAGTGCGTCGTCAGCTAAGAGCCTGACAGGGGATTGTAAATTCTCTGGCAAGTCATTTACGTATAATAAAAACAATAACGGGCCTAGGACTGTACCCTGTAGGACACCAGATGTCACCGTGATAGGATTAGATCGTCTTCAATCACAAATTACTGACTGGGTGTGCCCTGTTACGAATGGCTCAAACCATTTAAGTAAGTTCTCTCGGATACCATAGTACTCGAGTTTACGAAGGAGACGCTGGTGCGATTTCGTGATCGTTTAGCTTTTCGAAAAAGTTCCAATAAAAACCTCTGTTCCATTCGATTTACCACCGGAACAACCGGGTTTTCCATGCAAAAGGAAAGCGCCCTTGCACAAGTGAATGAACACAGAACTTCATCAAGCTTTTTCGCTCCCAAGTTTTCAATCTCTTTATCTATTTCTTTCGTTCTCAAGAACTCTTTGAGCAAAGCGACGTCCCTCTTTGTTTTACTCAAAGTGTTTTTGTTCGATTGCGTCTCGATAAAATCATCTAACAGCTAATCCAGAGGAAGAAAACGTAGCCATGTTTTCGAAACGCAAACTTCGATTGGGCGCTGATTTCAAGACCGTGCTTCTCGGAAGCCGTTTGCGTACTTTGCTCTGATTGGCTAAGTGACTCTACACTGGACGGTGATTGATTATATTTTTTACATGTGAAGAATGCTATACGCAAAGCTGATTGGACGTATCGCTTTTTTCACATGAGAAAATATAGTACATATTGAATTCTATTTGCATGATTTTTTTTGCCTAAAATTCTATCTATATACCTTTGGTATAAATCTGCTAGCGATCTATCACGAAATGACGTTCTCTGATTGGCTACGCTACTCGCTGTCTATTCTGTGATAGATAGTAAGTAGCAGTTGTCAACAAAATGGCGGCCGCTTCTCCGCGTTTTCGAAGTTTCTGCGAGGAGGATTAAGATAATTTAATTGTTTAGTTTGAATGACTAGTAGATTTATACTAAAAGAAAATTTAGATTATTCGTTCTCGATTTCTATGTGTCATAGCTGATTCGGGCTGCGCCCTTATCAGCTTTCACGCAATAGAAATCTCGAGCTCATAATCTAATTGTTAAGTATATCCAACTTAATAATTTGCATACAATAAGTTCTGCATTCTGACTGGCTAAGAACACGTCAATTTATCCCAAACTAGTGTAGAAAAGTGAAATTTGCAGTGCAAAATGTTAAAATTGAAAATGATTGACAGCAAAGTTGCCGGTCACAACAAAAAACAAAATGGCGGGCAGGTTTGGCGATTGTAACTTAGTTTTAGTCAAGAGTTTGAAGGACGACACGAAAAACAAAAACACGAAATTGAGTCCTACCAGCTGTCTGCGAGTATGGCAGACCTGGGCGAAGGAAAAAGGCCACGACGAAAACAATGAGTCGTACAAGCCAGGAGAACTCAATAACGTACTCTTCGAGCAATTACACGTAACCCGTAAACCGTACATAACAAGACGGGAAAGACTGCGAGCCAGACAGTTTACGAGTTATGGCTACAGCTATCGACCGCCACTTGAAAGTACGACAATACAAACATTCGAGACTGAGAGTTTTCAGAATCAAAACGAGCCCTCGAGTCTAAAGCAAAGCGGCGCCATCCGGCTCTGTAACGGAAATAGCCTATTTTAAACAGCTGTGAGCTCAGTGACCTGGCATTTGAATGGAAGCGAGGCTGGAGGTGACCTTGTTTTGCCACAAACCTCTCGATCTTTCCCATGCAAATGTGGACTAGTTAGCTAAAATAAGAACAACATGATTTACATGAGAAAAGCAGTGAGGTCTGTATCAAAACAAGGTCACCGCCAACCTCGTTTCCATTCATAGGCCAGGTCACTGAGCATGCAATTGTAAAATGGACTATTATCGTATGTAAATATTAATTATTACTGAACAAGCAATCACATGATTTTTCTTGTGCAATTTTGCAATAAATAAGCACTCATAAATTTTTCAAAGACACAAATTGCACTCGCCCTACGGGCTCGGGCAATTTTGTTTGCCTTTGGAAAATTTACTCGTGCTAATTTATTCCAAATTGCACTCGAAAATGAATTAGCCTGGGTAAAATTTTGCTAAGAGTGCCTTGTTGCACGAAGACTTCGTCGTGAAGATAACCTAGATGCTAGGGTCACTTTGTATTGGCAACAGAGGCCGAAACGGGATTTCGGTACTAAAATTAAAACTAAGCACTTTTTCTCTATAGAGTGTTTTCACGGAGGCCATGTTGGTGTGCTGAAACAAAGAAACAGCGGCCATGTTGGTGTCCCAAACTAAACCTCTGGGAATTGAAGTCTATTTTTATGCAAATACTTTCTTTTGTTTCGGTAAACTAACATGGCTGGTAGTCACGTGAATGAAAACGCTCTATACACTCTCTTAAGGTTTGTCCAAACACAAGCTAGGAAGACATCATTTAACGATTTTACACTGAGTTAAGGATGAGCAAACCATAATCAGTTTCTGTTCTTACCCTGAGGTGCTTATGTCACTGGACACAATACAGGTCTCGTTTTGACTTGAATCCGGTGATTTGAACTACGTCACTCAACTTCTTTTTAAAGAAAAGTTGTCTTTATATTGACTAGTTTGAGTTTCAGTCAATAAGACTCCTAAAGTTAGTGATATTCGCCAATGACATTGGCCGGGAATGCTTTACAAACCACTGACCTTTTTCAGTTGGCGTGCTCCAAAGGCGAAGGCTAGCTGGACTAACTGAAAAGGTTCTGCTGAAGCTCGATCAAAGAGAGCGGAGTGTATTTCACTCATCCACAGCCTGAAAATTGACACCTGTACATATCATTATTAGCTAAACGTTTTTAAAATGCTTAATTAACAGTCATGTTGCCAAGGAGTTCATTCTTTTTTCAAAAGGACGTGCTGTTTTCTTCTTTTATTTCATCTGGCTTGCTTATCTCAAGTGAGAATTAAGCTCACAAAATGTGCCTTAAAACTGCAGGGGTCTTTTTGTTTGAAGAAGTTCATCTGCATGAATATAAAATGACCGGTGCTTCTTAAACAGGCCCCCCAGTCCCACTCAGAACGTAGAGGGAAGTTAGGATCACCATAGAAATGATGCCAGATAAAGGCCAAATTAAATTACGACATATTTTGCCTTGGATGTTTTCTTTAAAAAAAAAAACCGATACCGTTTGACTATAAGTACAAAACCGACGTTGCGACTTCATAAAAAATCACTTCAACTTATATTACGCACTTTTAATTCGAGTTGTGTTACTGGCAGGAGATCCGGCCATGATATCAAAGTCAAGTCTGAGTAATGAACTATGCGCTGCAGTTTTTGCAATAATCTAACATGCCCAAAACAATACTCTATCCCGCCCCTTGTTAAAAAAAAAAGAAGATAAAAACAAAAAAAACATGGATAGATTTGTTGTTTTGCGACATTAAATGGCTGTAGATTGTCCCCAAAATATTTCATTAGGAAAATTAACTAATATGCTAATGTAGCATGACAGAATAGTAGCTACACGCAAGAAGGGAACAACCGACAAATTGTACACTGCAAAGTAAATAATATATGAATCCATGAAATGGATCTTATATTTGACTTATATTTGACAGATAAAATAAATGGATGTGAGATGTGATCCTTGCAGTTATTGCATCAACTTAGAAAGTTGTAAAACAACAACCTGGAAAAACTAGGCTTGACTGGGAAAACTGCAAGGATCACAGCTCCCATTTATTTTAAAAGAAAATATTGATGATAGAAAAAGCTGTCGCCGTGGAAAACTAGGAATCTTTCCCGTGCCAGATAATCAGGGCTCACAAGATGGCCGCCGGAACTGGAAAGGGCCAGACGATTCAGGGGCACCCAACGACAACTTTCGGTGGATATCTGTTCGGTGGAGGGTAATTCGCCTTGGGTTTTCGGCGTCGATTAAAGAGTGCACTCGGATTTTCGTAACTAAAACGTCGCCTAAAATATTCGCAATTGGGAAATCATAGCCCCTGAGGTTTTCGGAAAGATCGCAATCGGCTGGTTTTGGCAGTCAAAAACGTCAGCTAGCATTTTCGGAAAGAAAATAGTTCCCTAGAAAGCTCGTGGAAAGTTCATTTCAGCTTGCATTTACTCAAAGGAAGATTTTGTTCCCTAACATTTTCGGGCAATTAAACTTTCAGCTAGGGAATCCGAATAGATTAACGTTTTCTAGCTTATGAAAACATCACTTTAAACAGACTTCAAACACCACAAGGTACTTAAAAATGCCTTTCTACAGCTTTTGGTTGATTTGGCTCGTTGGGTGCCCCTGACGATTGCTTTTAACAAAGTGAACCTGGATGCCTCAGATATTCTGATGGCTAGCTCTTCCTTTTGATGTCGAAACGTACTGAACGCTCCTCTACCTCGCCCAGTGCAAGCTTGCAACCGACGCCGAAGAAAAATAAACTTAAGAGTATGACGGCGTCAAAAATACTGTGAAGACCATCGAAAACTTTCTTGAAGTCGCCTGGGCCGCTATCGAAGATGTCCAAGAAGAGTGAACTCATTCAAATAGCCAAGTTTGTGTTTTGTTATCACAATCAATTGTTGCCTCCAATGTTCCTCAACTTGTTTGAGACAAGTAGTCAAATTCATAATTATATGGCACCAGAACGGCTGGATGTTACCGCCCTCATTGCTGTCGTACAAACATAGAGCAATTTACAATTCTCTTTCAAGGTCCTATGATTTGGAATTCTCTCCCTACTTCAATTACTTGTTCGGCAAGTTTTCTTACCTTCAAGAAAAAAATGTTATAATTTTTATTTAAACAATCCTGAATCTGTCATGCCGCACTCACACAACACCAATTATACTTTTATATTATCCTTCTAGGCGGGTGGCCTCTCCTATAAGCCTTGTGGATTCCTGAGGTCTCCTCGCCACTAACTTACGTGTATGATTTGTAAATATTGTGAAAATGGCAAATAAATAAATAAATAATAAATAAATAAATAAATAAAAGGGTTATAAAGACTCTAAAGGCTGGTTTCCATATGATCGCAGACGATCGCGGATCGCAGATCGCAAAAAGTTCTGCGATCGTCTGCCATAATATGGAAACACACTTCTACGATCGTCTGCGATTGTCTGCGATCGTCTGCGATTGTCTGCGATCCTGCGATCACGATCGCAGATGCGATCGTCTGCGATCCTGCGATCATATGGAAACTAAAGTTCTGCGATCTGCGATCGAAACCTATCCCATAATATTTGTAATTCCGACAACGCGCGTGCACATTTGACATTTCCGCTGACCAAATTGTATGGCTACAATCGGCTTTGCGATCGTTTGAGATCGTCTGCGATTATATGGAAACAGCTCTCTTTGCGATCGTCTGCGATCTGCGATCCGCGATCGTCTGCGATCGTCTGCGGTCATATGGAAACCAGGCTTAAACGATCACGCCAAGAAATGCTTGATATTCAGAAAAAGGAGTGCGAGCTTCTCAAGTCAGATCTAGATAATGTACGTGCTGACAATTCCAATCTACGACCAGAATTGGTAGGAAAGCTTAATGCGAGAGAAAATTATACTAAGGTTCCCAAACATTCCCGAAGAAGATGAAAACTTCACCTCAGGCATATTAAGGCATAATTTGAAGTCTAATTTGCGTAAAATCCGAAAACTATAATTACATTGCGAAGATTTAACAAAAAATCTTCAAACTTGGCAGTGAAATGAAACTTGAAAACCTTAACTTATTTTTGCTTCAAAGGGACGAGCACCTCGGTGACGTGACCTGTAAATAAATATTCATGGTGAAATATCTTCTAAGCAAAATAGGGAAGATAAAATGAGATCGAATTAAATCTTCTTTGATGTCACACGTTTGCACTTGAAGTGCTTGAAATGGATTAGCCTTGTCTGCGTGTCCACATTAAATAACGGTCTTGCAATTAAGGAAAATAGACCACTTGACATTAGAAATGATCTAATAACTTCTCATAGAAAAAATATGTACCACCATACAAGGCTAATTCATGATGAACTTTCAAGGTATAATAGTATGGCACCCGAAAAGCTTGGGTTATAGTCTGCTTTATATTCCCCGTGTTACTTTAAAGAATTTGGACGTTAATTGTCATTTACTGGTCACGTGACCAAAATGTTCCACAATTAAACACAAAAAACTGGTAATGGCATCAAGTTTTATCTGACTGCCGAGTTTGACGATTTTCTCCTATATCTACGCAATGTTTAGCCTCCCACGCAGTCGTGTTTAGGGGACTCGTGAAACACGAGTCCCCTAAAAACGATTGCGTGGGAGGCTACACAATGTTATGATTGTTTTTGTTTTTGTTTTTGTTTTTATGCAAATTATGTTCTAACCAATATGCCTTAGACAGATATAATATACGACATACCGTAAAATTCCACGGTGTTACTGTTTTGGGAAGTTGGCAACTTCCGAAGACGGTGATAACGTTTCACCTCCTCTCCTGCGACCGATAATTTAGAGCATCTCAACGCTAGTGGGCTGCATTTGCACGTCCAAGGTACAAAGCTATTATCTTATCTTGTTTCTCATATAAACCTATGACAAGCAACTTGCTCGGATCTTGAAGGGTCTCCCTCAAGCCCCTCTTCTCATGCCCATTCTGTCCCTCCATATGGTCCCTCCTAATACATTTCCTGCTAATACTCAAACATTGATTCCTAACAAATGTGGCTTTAAAATGGCCTGCCTAAACGTCACTAGTCTCCCGAAACATATCCGACGAGCTTCGCATCATTTTGCTTAGTAAATGCCTCGATTTGTTGGCAGTCAATGAAACTCGGTTACATGAAATTATTGCCGATAATGAGGTCAGTACCGATGGTTACGATATCGTTCGCAGCGACCGACCTTTTAACGGCAGAAATCAGTGGAGTTGGGTTTACTTTTATATTCGTGCTAAAATTAATTATAATGTTCGTAAGGACCTCGTATTTGATCAACTTGAAAGCCTTACTATCGAAATTAGCAAACCCAGAAGCAAACCTTTTACTGTTGCTACATGGTATAGACCTCCCAATTCACCTTTTGAATTATATTTTCCGATTTTGAATCATTTGTTGGAAAGCTGGATGCTGAAGGGAAAGAGCATTGTCCGCCGTCAAGGGAAATAGTACTGTTTCGTATAGGACATCGGACATCTTGGCTCAACCGTGGGCTCATCTCATGGGAATGGATGACCCCAATGAAATGTGGTCGAAATGGAAAGCTTTGTTCTTGGAAGTGTGTGATCCGCATGCTCCACTCCGCACTAAACACGTTCGTGCTTCTAAAAGTCCATGGATTACTCCTGAGTTGATGTATCGGAGAGATCGTATTAAAATTAAGGCTATTCGAAAGGGTGATCCAAGTGATTGGAATAATTTCAAGAAGTTGCGTAACGAAGTGAACAATGTGATCAAGAATGTTAAAAAGTCCTGTTATTATAAAACTTTTGAAGTTTACAATGAGTAAATTCGCGTAAGACATGGGAAACTATTAATGAGGTGACACACCGCATACATAAATACATCATACATACATACATACATACATACATACATACATACTTTATACTTACTTACTTACATACATACATACATACATACATACATACATACATACATACATACATACATACATACATGTATACTTGTGTATGGCCCCCATGTATGCCCGTGTATACCCGTGTGCGCCCGTGTATGTCCGTGTATACTTTGTATGGCCATGTATGCCCGTGTATAGCCATGTATGCTCGTGTATACCCGTATAGGCCCGTGTATGACCATGTATACCTGTGTATGTCCATGTATACTTGTGTATGCCTGTGTACACCTGTGTATGCCCATGTACACCAGTGTATGGCCATGAATGCCCGTGTATAGCCATGTATGCCCGTGTATAGCCGTATACGCCCGTGTATGGCCATGTATACCCGTATGTGTACACTTGTGTGTGGCCATGTATGCCCGTGTATAGCCGTGTACGCCCGTTTATGGCCATGTATACCCGTGTATGTCCATGTAGACTTGTGTATGCCCGTGTACACCTGTGTATGCCCATGTACGCCAGTGTATGGCCAAGTATGCCCGTGTATAGCCATGTATGTCCGTGTATAGCCGTATACGCCTGTGTATGGTCATGTATACCCCTGTGTATGGTCATGTATACCCCTGTACGTGGATGTATACTTGTGTATGGCCATGTACGCCCGTGTATAGCCATGTATGCTCGTGTATGCCCGTGTACGCCCGTGTATGGCCATGTATACTTGTGTATGGTCATGTATACTTCTGTATGGCATTGATACCCTGGTATGTCCATGGATAATTGTGTATGGCCATGTATGTCCATGTATTCTCAGGTATAGTGGAATAGAGAATTAACTCTGAAGTGTAAATTAAAGTGCTACTTAAACCCATGAATAACCCACTGGGCGTTAGCCCTAGTAAAGGGAAACAGGGAACCACACGAGGCAAAGAAAAAATCTTTTGACCTCGGTGGGAATCGAACCCACGACCTCCGGATTAGATCTACCGTTACTCTGCCGACTGAGCTACAAGGTCGCACAGAGAAAGTAGGGGACGATTTTAGAAGGTGAATCGCGGCGAGGAGAAGGTAAGGGTACATATGAATGTTGTGCCGCGTAGCACTAGGAACACAAATAGTGGAATAGAGAATTAACTCTGAAGTGTAGCACTTTAATTTACACTTCAGAGTTAATTCTCTATTCCACTATTTGTGTTCCTAGTGCTACGCGGCACAACATTCATATTCTCAGGTATACCCGTGTACGCCTGTGTATGCCCAGGTACGCCAGTGAATGGTCATGTATGCCCGTGTATCGCTATGTACATAAGTGTATGGCTTTTTACACCAGTGTATGGCAGTTTACACCAGTGTATGGCCATGTATACTTGTGTGTGGCCATGTAGACCAGTGTATGCCAATGTATGCCCGTGTATGTCCGTGCAGCCATTGTTTTGCCGTGCATGGCCATGCATACCACCAAATACTTGCCACACCATATTTGACCACGGTAAACCACTATATGATAGTTACACTACTTATTACCGCGCCGACAGAGGAAACTGCTGTCCAAAGTCACTGTCAACTCGCTGGAGCATGATTGGCCACAGCAGGGTCGGTTGGTCTTAGCCTTCTTCGCAGACGTCTTTGGGCTCGTCACGCGTTCCTTGCCCACGAACGTCTGCTGAACTGAACTGCCACTTCCGTTCGCCGGCGGTTAACCATTATTTTGAAGAAACCAATAACGAGCTGCGTAAGAATGGAAATCGACACCAGATTCACGTGCATCGTCTGTGAAAATAATCCCGGGGTCGAAGTCCTGCTTTCCATAAATTGGACAACGAACTATGGTTGGCTTACCGCCGCGAACGGAAGTGGTAGTTCAGTTCAGCAGACGTTCGTGGGCAAGGAACGCGTGACGAGCCCAAAGACGTCTGCGAAGGAGGCTAGGTTGGTCTGGGATACAAGCATTTTTCAATTTTCTCTGATCCGAGCAATCAAATGAACGAAAACTAAATCCTAAACGTGAAAAAGTTAATAACCGCAGACAGACCGCAGACTGACCCGCAGACTATATATTTTCAACCCCTAGCCTCGTTTTCAACTGTAAACTTCGAAATCTCCCGACGTCCCCGCGTCCGCGATGTTACGTCCCCACGTCCCCGATGTAACGTGTCATAGGTCCCACGTCCCACATCTCGCGTCCCCACTTCCCATGTCCTCGTCCCACTTTTAATAGACTTGACTAAAGGTGGTGTTTGTGATATGGCCGAGTAGAATTCGCGATACAAAAAAAGATGGCGCCACGTACGGAATTCTGGGTAGATCGACATGTCTGGCCCAAGGTCATGTAAACAAACATGGCGGAAAGTCAACGCGACCACGGCGTATCGCTCGAAGAAGGCAAGATTCCTGGTGCAAAACTGGTGAAAAATATCGATAATATGAGTAGAGCAGAAGCGGAAAGGTGGCTGAAATGTCGAACTGCCATGCACCTGAGCCAATTGTCTTTGAAAGATCTAAAAACAAGTAAGTTTAAATTGCGTAACTTTTTGGTGCTGCAAATGTTGCGATAGCTTCGATTGATTGTCGACATAAAAATAGTGATTTAACGTGTTTATTGGTCACGTTATTTCTAAAGAGTCTCCACCTACATCAAATGGGGCTGGGACAAGCTGATGCTCAGGGATCCAGAGGGAGAAGTTGACAAGGAAACCCGGAAAGAGAGCTTTAGCAGTGAAGAGCGATTGATTGGAATGTTTCTTGCAGGAAACGCCATTCCCCCGAACAACTGGACGGCGTCAATTAAAGATATCCCGAACACTACGCATTCTGTGGTGGAGAATTTTTTTCAAAATGTCAACGACAACCGCCACATAACTGAAGGCTATGCTTTCTCCAAAACTAAAAATTTTGAGACATCGGGAAAACCTCTACGAGTAAATGTTATTAAAGAGTGTGACATGTTCTTGTTAGAGGGATCCACTCGGCCAGCCATGACACAAGCCAAGGGGATATCATCTGGAAGTGGCATATATTTTTGTATTGTTGTATTCAGGCTCTCTACTGGTGTGATGTTAGCTGCACAAGACAGAACTTGTGCAGCTGGAAAGCGTGGCTACTGCAAGCACGTTGCAGCTCTTTGTTATAAACTAGTGGAGGCTAAAATGTCTGGAGCTGCAAAACTTCCTGCTTCTCTGAGCTGCACAGACATCAGACAACAGTGGGGAATACCCTCCTTAAGGGCTCAGCAAGATCCTGAAAAGGAAGCAATGAAAAAACAGCCACTTCATGAGATCAAAGTTGAGAAACACTTACTGACCCATGACAAGGCAGGGGGGAGAAAAAGGAAAGGGCCCGAAGAGATGTCTGAAAACTACAGTGCCACACCCCCAGGGGAGCCACTTGTTGACTTTGAGCGTGTGGAAGCCTTCAGACAAGATTTGGCTCAATCTAAATGCTCTCAATTGGTGAAAAAAGTCCTCTGTCTTTCCTGCCCTAAAACACAGCAACCTGAGCAACCATCCATACAAAATAAAAAAAAAAACACACCAGCACAGAGATCTGAAGCATGGTACAAGGGGAGGATTGGGAAGGTGACATCATCTAAGGCCCCAGCATTGGTAGGGCTCTATGGCAGGAAGGAGTTTGCTGAAGTTTGGGACTGTATCTTAAATAAAAGGCAAGAAAAACCAAAACACTTCTCTAACTTCCAGTGGGCCATGTGTACTTCTGTTTTGTCTGACCCTGCTAGTCTAGATTTCAATGCTCTCCTTGGAATGAGACAAACAGCAAATTCACTTGCTCGTACATGCCCTGAAATTGGCTTTAGAGCAAATTCAGGCCATGCATGGGCAAGTGACAGTTTGTTTGCTGTTAATCTTATTAAAAGTCAGTACTGGAATCTCACTCACTCACCATCCATTTTACGTCTAGACTTCCTTGTTAATGTTACAGTAAAGAGATTATAAGGATGCCTTTTTTAATTTTATTTTTAAGAACAAATTTTTTAAGAACCAAAGTTCAAAAAGTATGGGTTACAAAATACAATATCTTCATTGTTTTCTACAGTACAGGAGAATGTAAGGTATATTGAATTTATGTGTTCAGTTAAAGGGCATACTTAAAAAGAGCACCCTTGCAATAGACTTATTCTATGATTAGTGATTTAAATGCCCAGATACCTAATGATGTCAGGTCTGTAACAGCAGCTTATAATAATATTTGGATATATGTATTTTGATCAATATTTTCCGGTACTGTAAATATGACATGCAATTAAATTGCACTGTTTTCTGTACATTTATAATTCTTCAATGAATAAATTAGAATTTTGTATTTACAATTTTCCTCAAATCTTCTGTGAATAAATATATATAAATTTTATATTAATGCATTTTAATAAATTTCACCAAAATTTGCATGTAAATATCCATTGTCAATTAAATAATTATTTGAAATTAAATATTTGCAAATTTCAGCTTCACAGAATGTGTCAAAGTTGTATCTTCACGGTTTGTCCACTTGAAACTTCAGAAATATCTCCAACTTATTGTATCACTTGCATTGCATGATTTCATAAAAATTTCCCTACCATGCAGGGGAAGGAATTCCTCTTTTTGTCTTATTGTTGTTTTCTGGAGAACAAATGCTATCCAATTATCTAAAATCCCTGTTAGCGAGAGGCCTAGGGGGGTCAGGCGGTAATCTGTTAAATACCCTATGTGGTAGAAGATGGGACTTTTTATGGAATCATAGGTTAATATATTGTAGAAAGCCAGTGACCAACTCTGGGTCCTAAATACTGAGTGGGACAAGATTGATCACTCCTCCTTATCATCCTCTAGCAACTCCCCAGTGGCTCTTACAAGGGGTGGCAAAAAGGCTGTCATCCAGCAACACACTTTCCACAGCTTTGAGACCAAATGTAGGTAGCGAATAGGCACATTCCCTTTAAGAATTCTGAACACTTTAACCCTCTGAATGGCTCTCTCTACATGTACACGAACTTGAGAATTTTTGCGATTGTGAATGTCTTCTGCTGTGAACTGCTTATTTTTGGCCAGTTTTGCTGGGGTTTCTATGATGACTCCAAAAGCATCAAGAATGTGCTGGACCATGAATCCCTTGTCTGCCAACCATCTGTCCCCCTGATGAGCCAAAGCAAGAATACCACTGTCTTTCAGGATATCCTCATCCGATTTACTTCCAGGAAAAATGTCAGAAACAAATACAGGCAGAAATAGAGGTGAGAGAGCAATGAGACCTTTTCCAGTGTTATGGCCTTTATACTCAGACCATGTGCAGCTCTGTTGAATGACTTGGGAAGGCTTCTCAATAAAAATCTCTGTGCAGTCAATAATTAAATAAACATCCTCATAGCCTGATTTAAAACACTTTGGTAGGTTGTTCTTCAAGGTTTCTCGGTCACTCAAAAAACTTAAAAGTCCCAAAGAGTAAAACAAACGGTCAATCCAAGTGGCAAAAATCTGTGAAACTACTTGCTGTTTGATCTTGAATCTGTCTGCGAGGTCTCTCTCTAACAAACCAAGGCGTAACCTTGTCATTGTTAAAAAAAGCTCATCAATGTCACACAGATCTCTTGGCCTCCCTCGAGAAACAATATACGAAGGATGCTTTGAGGCATTTGTGGATGCACTATTATAATAGTTCAGTCTAAATCCAGGTCTAGGCTTGACGTAATTATAAAGAGCAAGAAAAGTGTCGTAGTCCGGAAGTCTCGTGAAAAATCGGATATCTGAGTCGCTCGCCATAAATCTCTTCACGCCAAATCTCTCCACCTCACGACCTCCTCCAGCTCCCTCAAACGTCTCTTTAGCTCCTCGATTTCTTTATAGCACTCACAAGCACTCTCTGGAGCTGATATGCCGTTTTGAAAACTGCTGCTGGCAGAGTTTTCGCCTCTTGTTTCCTCTGAGAGCTGATCGCTCGATGAAAACTCGTCATGTCCACCACTCGATCGGCCGGCGTCTGCACTTTGCTCCTTGTTTACCAATGATTCTGCGGCTTCTGGACCTTCTACATCGAGGAGAGAGGAGATGTCCACCGGCCACACAATCAAACCAGTTCCTTGTTCTCTACGGGGAAATATCGAGGGAATATCTTCAGCAAAAGGCCGTCGTCCTCCGGGAAAGTGCGCACTACATACTCGATGGTTTTCCTGGAACTTGTAGTCTGCGCTTCTTGCTTTTACAGCAGAGACCCATTTTTGTTTTCGTTTTGGGTCTTTCGGAAAGCTAAAGAAAGTTAGGGTTTTATGTCGCCAGCTTTTGTGTGGACAAAGATAAACAGAGCACTTGAAAGGGATTTAAAAATCTCTTGCCGTCACCCAAGAGCACTTCTTTGAGTTTCCGCTCGGCCTTTGTTTACATTAGACATGTCGATCTACCCAGAATTCACATGACAATATTTGATTAAAGATTAAAGTTACCACGTGGCATGAATGACAGCCCTGCCATGTTGCTGACCAAATGGATCGGGGGCTGCACGTGTTTGTGTTCGATTCGCACTTCTTCACACGTTCGTGTGTCAGCGCAGCGTAGTGCGATCGCCTTCTTTTCTAAAACGATTACAGGTAGGATTGCCTTTGTTTTGTTTTTATCCAACAGCCGCTACTCTTAATATCATCCAAATCAAGCTCTTGATTAAATCTAGTGGTTAATTGTTGTAAGGCTTAACAAAATTTTCATACGGGTGTCAAGTGTTTGCTCGCTCGGCGAAGTCATACTACTAACTATGGCGAAGTTTATCTGAGTTTATTGATGTCGGATCGTCATCATGGTGAGAGGGAATTGTCAAGATCAAACATAAATCCTTACTATTACTTAAGTTAAAACGATTTGAAAGGTAAACCTGAATAAACTAATCACTGTTATGCTACACTGCTTAAGGGCTTGCTGAATGAACTGTTGACCCCGTTTCTACATGTTTTTCCTGTGCCACTCTGTCTCTATGTGGGTCACACTTTATCAAGCTGCTAATTAGGACGAATATTCGCGAAGTTTAACGATCATCTGCATTATCATGGGCATATAAAGTGGAGAGCCATGTAAATGTAGATGAAGGGCTTGGTGGAGAGAGTGCGTGAGTGATTTTTGGCCTTAAAATCCAAATAGGACCATATACGCCCCTCACTTGCCTACACATATGGTTGTAATGTCAGGATTTAATATTGTGATATCATGTGAAAGCCAGAATACAGAAAATTAGCTTACATGTATGACTTTAGTTTAGTCTGAAACTGAATCAATAGGCTAGTTTCGAATTGTGGAAGAACAAAAGAACCAAGTCGAGGTTCAGGGGAATAATTTGCATTTTCCTTTGTTTTGACAAAAGAAATTATGCAAATTATTCCCCTAAACCTCGACTGGGTTCTTTTGTTCTTCCACAATTCGAAACTAGCTTATTGAAGTGATGCATGCATGATTTCTATTAAATCCCAAACAAGAGAAATCAACAGCAGAGTTGTCAGCTATTTCCTTAAGACTACAAAATGAATAGCGAGCTATGTTTCCAAAGAAATAAGTCTGTAAGCCAAAGTAGAGTGAACCTGTGGTTACAAAAGCCTGACATGTGTTGTGCATGATGCCTTGCCAAAGATAACATTTTTATTATAATTTTGTTTTGCATTTCAGTGAGCAAAATAATTTCTACTGTGAAATGGAGTATGGTATGTCATAATTTTCAGCAATGAGATACTAATAACAAATATCAGTAGTGAATTTTTGTGATTTCAGTGGCTTTCCAAACAGGATCTTGTTTGCTTTGATTTTTGTTGTGATGGGAGGTAAGCCACTGAGTATGGTGTAAGGAGACAGGAAGAGTTTTTCATTGTTGTGGTGATGGACTAGTCAGGGGATTTTAGAAGAAAGCAAGGGGTAATGGAGATAAGAGAAAAAAATGTTGTTCACAGATAAAAAAAAAAACCTTTTTGCACATCACTGCACATATCACAGACTGAGCCTGGCCTTAAATGTTAAAGATTCTGGTTGTTAATGTGAACGTAAAGACTAATTAGGAACAAGTATTTGCGGGTGTGGGATATTATGTAGGATTACTTGTAAGTTTCATGAAAGGTTCCTCTTATGCTCTTCCTTTTTTTCTACAGAGCCTTTGCCTGAACATGCACCATGCAAAGAAATTATGCCTGAGCCTGATTTACAGGTCTATACTACAACAAAACAATAGAGAGCTTCTACAATGCTCGGTTCACACAAAAGTTCAAAGTGCTTAGCCATTGCTACTGCGCTGTTAGTTTGCTGCATCTTCTTTGTATACTGTGTGTTGTATGCCAGTACAGAAAAGAAAATGCCAAGCAAAGATTTTATGCACTTTGACAATGGTGCAGTGAAAAATAATGCCACAAACTTCATAAAGCGTTTGCCAAATGCAATCATCATTGGTTCCAGCAAGTCAGGCACCAGAGCTTTGCTAGTTTTCCTCAAAATACACCCAGATGTCAGAGCTTGTCCAACTGAGGTACATTTCTTTGATAATGAAGAGAACTATTCCCGTGGTTTACAATGGTACAGGAAGTGGATGCCAAAGTCAAGGGCAAATCAGGTGACGATAGAAAAAACTCCTGCTTACTTCATAACAAGAGGTGTTCCTAAGCGTGTGTTCAACATGTCCAAGGATGTCAAACTGTTGGTGATCGTGCGAGATCCAACAGAAAGAGCAATTTCAGAGTATACACAATTCACATTGAAACCAAACAATTCTCTTCCAAAATTTGAAGAATATGTTTTGAAGGACAATGATGTGATCAACAAGGAAAGAGGAGTTGTAAAATCTGGAGTTTATATCAGACATTTGAATCACTGGATGGAATTTTTCCCACTCTCTCAGATTCACTTTGCCAGTGGAGAACAGCTTGTCAAAAACCCAGCAGCAGAGTTAAAACTGGTGGAAAAGTTTCTGAACTTGAGACCCATGATAACTGATAAGAACTTTTATATTAATAAGACAAAAGGTTTTCCATGCTTCATAGGAAAAATTGGATTGAATGGAAAAAGGAAAACTGGGTGTTTAAAGGACAACAAAGGCAGAAAGCATGTTGAAGTTCGCTATGAGGTGAGAACTTTGCTACAGAACTACTATCGACCATATAACACGGATCTGTATAAGGTGGTCAAACGGAATTTTCACTGGCCTTAAATGCATTTACAGCAATATATCTATTATCTGTCATTCAAGCTTTATCTGTAGAAATGATAATAATGTAAATGTTAGCCTCTCACAAAGTCACATTAAGGGGAGTCATTTCCCTTCTTCCTTGGAGAGAGAGATATGATTCCTCTAAAACAGGTTTGCTAGTAAGGTTATAGAAATATGAGTTCTAAAAATTGTCATATGTATCACTGATTTCTTTACTCCAGTTAGAACCATAACC
This sequence comes from Pachyseris speciosa, assembly GCA_016490735.1. NCBI lineage: Eukaryota > Metazoa > Cnidaria > Anthozoa > Scleractinia > Pachyseridae > Pachyseris > Pachyseris speciosa. Next base: position 562,462 of record JAEMWC010000092.1, on the reverse strand, counting down.
TCGGAACAAGCTAAAACACTGTAATTTGACAATTATGGTCTTTCATTGAAAAATTAGCAATGATCTGTTATGCCTTTACTCAAAAGCTCCACTTTTTTGCCTAATGCATCATGAGGGTGACTTTTTGGCAATTCACACTCAAGGTTTAAGTTACAATGTACCAGTACAATAAATTTATCCCTGGAAATCTTTTGTAACTACAAACCTTTACAGAAGAAAAGTTTGAAAATATTGCTGAAAATTTGAATTGAATTTTCAGACCTCTCCAATGACTGCTCAAAAGACAACTTTCTTTTGTAAGATTTTGATGTGGAAGTGACACTGTTAAGTGCATTACTGCAAGTATAGGGTTAAAGTGCCCACATACACATCACTTCATACTGACAACATATGTAGCAATAATGGGATGAAAATGATATTTACATGCATGTATGCTTATGACCAGACAACAGAACACCTGATCAGTATGAGTCATGAAATTTTCGTTTCTGCTTTTTGGCATGGCCAAATGCATAAGGTGACATTTTAATATTTCATCAAATGACAGAAATACAAATTGAGATTTTTAAAAAATAAAATATAAATATTATAATAACAATAATAATTATTATTATTGAGGCTTGCATCAATATAAATGCCTAAATCTTTAGGAGTTCTCTTGAAAGACAGGAAGAGAAACCAGATGGGAAGAGAAGCCAGATTATGGTAGCTTTAATCATTGTTAATTGTGAAGAAATTTGTACATTGCCATGACAGTTAACTCTGGATTAATGCTAACTGTACATCAATCAACTAGGTCCAGATTAAAAAGACAACACAAGCACTGATATGAAAGCACATTCAAGTCATCAAACATGTAACTTTTGTGTTTCAATTTATTACTGTTTGTTACTTACAGAATTGACTTCCATCTCCTGCTCAAGAAATGTTGAGTTCAATACAATCCATTATATTAATATTATATATAATATATATTACAGTAGTTTATTATTGAGAAATATTAAGACCAAAATATTTAACGAGTATTGTGAAAATTCAATGTACAATCTATACATTTTATAAACAAGCTAAAATGACTACCATTATGAACTGTACCCTTAAGAAAATTATCAGAAAATTAATAAAAATATTGTACTGCCATAAGTTGTTGTTTTTGAGAATAATACATAATAATACATATATATTTGTAAAATAAAAATATGCAATGCTACATGTATGAAAAGCAGAATCTGTAGCTCTTAGTGAAGGTACTGGCCCATTTTCCATGAATTCCCTCAAATAGTCACCACATCAAATTAAGAACTGTAATAATTCCCATTGTGTCTATCTGGGCAAATTAAATTATCAAAATGTATCTGATGCTATTCACTAATGACTCCTGTCAAAGGATCTAGGAAAGAGTTGCCATTCAAATTTTTCATTGGGGTAGTTTTGAGTAAGCCAAGCAAAACCATCATGAAGATTTTAACATTAATTTTTTAACTTTTAAGGCTAGTAGCTAGCCCTAGTGAGTAAAACTTGATCATCCACTGCACTTTGGCTGGTTTCTTTAAAGGCTGGTGTCAAGCAATGTTGTGACAAGCAAAGGTGAGCAGTGGAAACAAGCATTTTCTCCTTGCCACTTGTGTTGGCATGCTACACTTGTACCACTACTAGGAACTGAACATGCTTATAGCAATGTACATCGGGTACATTTAGAGCCATGGTGGGAATCTGAGTTTCTATTAATGGTACCTTGACTGTTTTGGTTGCCTATGGAGGTGACAACTAGCAAATCTCCTTGTGCTGTCAAAAAAAAAGCAAAGGTTAATTTTTGCAGGATCTAGAGACATTGTTAGAGGACTGTTCATCATATGTGGGAAGTCCAAGCTCTGCATGAGGGTCATGGATCCACATGATAATATTGCTGAAAGCCACTAATTTTACAAACAAATTACAGAATCTCCTGGGACTATGATGTAAGTGTAAGGTTAGTGTTACCTACAAAACAGACTACCACCAATACCCCTGGAAAGCTGCAATGCAGGTCAACGCTTCCCATTTTCCCTCTCTCCCCCTTTGCAACATTCAGTCTTGATGGCCTCACAAATCAGGAATAGCCCTTGGACTGCCTGAAATGTTTTACCATTGCCTGGGGGAGGGGGGGGGGGGGGGGGCAAGGGTAAGGTAGTAAAAGGAGAACAATAGGTACTGTTATAAGCATAGACTGGTCTTGTGACCTGCATTGTGTAGTTTACTGGTTTTCAACAATCACCACTTAGCTGTTGCTAAAAACTCCCTTCACCTTCTGTATTGCATGCTACAAAACCCCACAGAAACCGTCAACTGTGCAGGCTATTTATTGACGACACCAACAACAGACAAACAATAAACATGCATACATACATACATACATACATACATACCGGTACATACATACACACTATATTTACCCTCAGATTTTAGAGTAGCTTACACACCTTATTCGAAAATGGCGGCCGTTCGGAATGATCTGGGGAGAGCAGCGCGGAAACGAGGCATCGAGGGCCAAGTCAAAGTCAAGCATGTAAACAGCAATGGCATTCGTCGTATCTATAAGAAGAATTGAAGACATACCTGGCAGTTCGTTGAACGGATGGGATCCTAATCAGTTGAAAAATGCTTAACTAAAATTTTGGATCAAGTGTCATGGTGATTCTTGTAAAGGTTTACATAATTTTGTAAGTGGTAAGTGATATAGTGATTTTGCTGTCAGAAATGCTGACCTTGCTAAGGTCAGTTAAGTATCTCATTTGCTTCGTTCTTTTACAGCATGAATGAGTATTTGAATGCAAAGACCAACTATCTTCTAGTCAACCCGGATGAAAATCTCATCTATACCCGACATCTAACGACTGAGCTAGTAAAGCGGTTTTCAGGCTGAGGTTAGCGCCAACCATTGATTAAGATGTATTAAAGCCAAAAGGTTGTCATGTTATTCAACCCGGGTTAGCGCTAACCATGCTTCGAGCAACTGAGCCCAGGGAAGTTGACTGCAACACTACAAACGTAGAAAAAATATTTATCAGGAATTAACTTAACCAAAATTTTATTTGCTTGGAACACTAAAAAGGAAATTTAAATTAAGTTTTTTTTCTCGGAAATGTCGTTCAGAAAATCAGAAATAATAGTTCAAAATAGTCAGCAAACTGAAAATAAATGGTCATTGCCTGTATGCGAGTTATGTGCTTATGCTTACGAACATACCACATTTGACTGACAACGATGTTTTTTGTCTTGTTGATCACACACTCCGTGTGGATTTGAAGGGAGACAATTTGTTGTGTTTGCACAACTTCCTCAGGGGTCAATAAAAAGTGCCCTGTGGAAAGTTGACTAATAAATGTTTTGGCACCCTCAGGTGAGATTCCAATAAGCCCCTTCAGATTGGTATGCAGGTTTTTATACGAGCTAAAAAGATCACTGTTTAAACGAAGACTCTTAGGCATTTGACAGCAGAGCTTGCTGCAGTCAATTATGACCCTAGTAGAAGGAGATTTATCATTAAAATCAGCAGGCATGTGGTCATTGATCTTTGCCCTTGAGGGCCATACTGAAGTGGTGCTGACCTTTAGAAACATAAAATTAATCCAGGCTTAATTGCCTTGGTCTTCCTTGTTCAGGGGCATCTTCATCATTTCTCAAATTCAAATTTGCTACATCATGAGAAGGTGAATGCCAATCGTTACTGTTTTCACCTTCTTTTCCTGGATTTAAATACTGAATTATACTCTTGAAAATGCCTCCATTGGGAAATCCAGAATAAAAAGCTAAATCTTTAAATGACTTCATAAATCTGTCAACACTAAATACTTTCGATTGTAAATCTTGGAAATATCCGCCTCGAGTTGTCGGAGTTTTTAGGTAAGCTCGGCTTTCTCACAGTCCAGATAATGAATAGCTTTCTCTTTCTCTTTTTATAGCTCTTTAGAATCTCTATTAGGAGAAATATCTGAATTACGATGTCTTGGTTGATGACAGTAGGTAAGGAGATTCCTGGTTTTCCTGGGAATCTATGTCAAATGACACACTTGGAATACTGCTGCCGGCGCCTTTCGTAGCCGTTGTTCAGCTTTTTCTCGGTCTTTTTCATTTAATCGGACTACTATGCTTTGGTGCTTTTTGTTTTACGAGCGAACACCTCTTTCACAGAAAAACGGATGGTACAGCAGTAGTTTTCAAAGTTTTCTCGTGACCAGCAAACAAACAAAAGCTAACAAATATAACCCGAAGACTTGAAGTGGAGCAAACATACCCTTGATTGAGTGTTTTGTCACCTAAAGTTAATCCAAGATCCCTTCGTATGGCAGCAATCCATTGCTTGAACACACTACATGTCGGTCTTCTGGAAACTTCTGATAAGAGATTTTCACGCCATTTTCCACATAAATTCTCTTAGGACAGAATGGAATAGAGCAATTTTGAAGCATGATCGCTCATATTACCATATGTAAACACCACAAGATTTTCACGCCGGCCCTCATTGCCTCGTTTCCATGCTGCTGTCCCCAGATCATTCTGAGTGGCCACCACTTTGGAATAAGGTGTATACAGCCCGAGCATTTACCAACCCAACCATCAGATAAGAGATAGACTACCACACCGGGAACTACATCCCCTACTCTTTTAGAACAGTGTGTGGGTTCTTTAACATCCCATAGAATCAATTATGAAGAGTTGTGAGGCAGGGGCTTCTGTTTATCGTCCTTTTCTGATAAGACTAGAAAGTCTAACCATTAGCAGATGTCATTACAAAGGCAGCACTTTCTCCTCAATTATTTAAACAACATTTCTAATTTTAATAACAATAGATTTGACAAACAAAAGATGGATCAACACACTCCAATCACTACTTCAAATTTTTTTTGCAGACAGACACCCAATGACATCACCAATTACAGTCAGACAGACAACCAAAAACCATCAAATGTTCACCAATCATGTCAATAGCCAGACTTGATACCATCAAATGACATTACACAATTCCTTTGAATTGGATGATTTCCACTCGGGTTATTGAAACATCATTCCCTGTCATCATAAGAAGCCCATAATTTCAATCATTTGTATCAGGCGAAACAAAGGACCCATGGGGGTTTCCCAGATTGAAAGTGACAGGACGTGCAAAGGATGTTTTGGGGGTTTAAAATTTCTGATTTTGGCATTTTTTTTTTTGGGGGGGGGGGGGGGGTTATTTGGCAAGAGAGAATGAGAAAAGTACCAGTTGTGAAGCCTTACAAGGGAATTGGTCTGGTGTCGCCTTGTCGCTCGTTTACGAGTCTGTCTGTCGTTTGTTTCTTTACAGGCAAATGTCGCTGTCGCAGAGAAGACAATGAGGAATGGAAAGTGAATTGTCGCTGTCGCAAACTGTCGCCTGTGTTTATTTTCTGTCAGTTGTCGGTGCTTTGGAAGAAAAGATTGTCGCCTGTTTTCGGAGCCATGTCGCTTGTTGCTTCCGACCCCTTGGAAGGCCTCAGTTGTAGGCTATTGAAATAGTATTTGGATTTCAAGACTCAGTAAATCAGAGAAATCACCTCCCCCCCATGATACTCCTTCAAAGATTGCACTTTCAGCATCAGTAGCAGAAATCCCAATGAATAATATTTACAGGTATTCTACCACCTGACATTTGTTTATATGAAATGCAAGTTGGAGAGCACAGGCAACGAACGCTAGATTTGTCTCAAGATCAATTTGTCCCAAAAACCTTCTTAGCTCCCAGCTAGATTCGATATCACCTGCCAGCAAGATTGTACTGTGCGTTCAAATCCCGCGCTAGCAGCCCTACCATAACTTGGCTTGATTTAATCTGATGAATCTCACTTACTTTTCGTTTTATTTCCGGTATAACTGCGGGTATCAACCTTTAAATTCCCAGGAACTGCGATGTAATTTACGGCACGGCCACTTCCGAGAAAAGTTCTTTCGTAAAAATCGGAGATTTTCAATTCCTTTTCTTTGCCGTTGTCCACTCGAAAAACAAAGTGATAAACACCTGGTTCGAGAGATGGGCAAGCACAGAAACTTCCGCCATCTGCATTCCACTGTTCTAAGTTGTATGTGGAATATTTGACGTTCTCAAGCAAAAGACCCTGATCATCAAAGCACTGATCAAAATCATCCTTGTAGATATCCTCGGCCTTACTTATAAGAAGTTCTACGTGTTTCGTGTCCACTTGAGCCTCAGGTTTCCATGCAAATCCTATGGTTATGCCCATCATTGGCAATGATGGCCATAGAGCTTCATCCAGCTTGTTCTGTTGGTAGACCGGTTATCTTGTGACTTTCTCGTGACCCTGGGGAGAGCACCAAAACGAGACTATGGTTAAAAATAAACAACATGGCGGCAGCCTCGAGGACTTTGCTCCGTGGATCCACCAATTTTCGTCTGGTTTCAAGATTGTTTTCTACGGCAAAACCCTCCACAACAGCGCCGAGCTTACGTTTGGAACCTTACGAATTTACTCACGAGTCTATTTTTAATGAGGAACATGCAGAACTGAGAGCGTCTCTCAACAAATTTATCGAGAAAGAAATCAACCCTTTTGTAGATGAATGGGAAAATGCCAAAATATTCCCCGCTCACGAGTTGTTTAAAAAGCTGGGATCTGCCGGATTCTTTGGAGTCAACAAGCCTAAAAAGTATGGTGGACTCGGGCTGGACTATTCCTTCAGTGTTGCTATGGCAGAGGAATTAGGTGAGACAGAGGGCAAAGAGAAGTCTGTTGTTTTTTTAAGGCAGGGGAGGGGCGGGGCACTGGGTGGGTGATGGGTGGACAGGGATGAGTTGATTAATGAATCATTTAATCAACTAATATTGAAAAACGGTTATCAGTTGCCGATCAAAAAATTTATTTTTGACTAGGATAACTTTCATCAATAAATTATCATGGTTCATTTTTCCTACCCTTGGCTGTTAACTGTTTCCTCATGAGTTACATTCAGTATTAGTTCTTGGAAATCACAATGCCTGCAGGGGAAGCATCCCATTACTGTATTCTTTTGTTTGACCAGGAAACATCACCTGTGGAGCTGTTCCTATGGCAATAGGAGTACAAGCAGATATGGCAACTCCTGCCCTCATTAGATTTGGAAGTGAAGAATTAAAACAACAGTTCCTTGTTCCAACCATTGCTGGTGATTTTGTGGCTTGCCTTGGAGTTAGTGAACCTGGGGCTGGCTCTGATGTTGCAAATATAAAGACTGTGGCTGTTAAAAAAGGAGGTATGTGTCCCTAAATTCTTGTTCCACATGTTATTGTACTGTACTTGGCAAAAAATATATATATTAGATATCATGGGTACCCAAATAATTTATGGTAAATGTAAATGAAACTGTGAAGTTCTGGTTGACTTCTCACTGGATATTTATGTTTATATCGCCTGAGAATCATGCTTGAAAATCCAAGCTATGAGCACTTCTCACTTCTGTTAATACTTTCATGGATTTTTGTCTTGTTTCTTTACTTTGTAGGTGAAGAGAGGTGAGCAATAAAGAAAAAGTCTCATGTTCAAAAACATTGAAGGGAGGTCATCAGGTCTATTAAAAGGGGCACTACATTTAACTGACCCCCTCTCCCCCCTCCCCTCCAGTGCCCCAATTGATATTGAGTTAATTTTAGATGCATTGGGGTTTCTGATTATTTATTTTTGATAGAGTTGCTGTATCTTAAAGATGATTATGCTACGTTATAAATGGAAGCAAGTTAAAAAAAATGGCCTGCAGGCAGATTGGACCTGTCTCCTAGCTAATACAAATGAGGTCCTGTAAATAAAAAAAAGTCATTAATCTGTGTTCCTCTCAATTTGCCTGGTCAGGGCTATTAAGAGGGGAATTGTATTTAACTGAATCCCCCCCAATTGATGCCAAGTTCATTAATGCATCATATTTTTTTCCTCAGTAGTGTTATTAATTGTACTGATGCAGTGGATTTCTGATTGTTTATTTTTGATTGAGGTGCTATATCTTAAACAGATGATTACGTTATAAATGGAAGCAAGTTGTGGATTACAAATGGCCTGCAGGCAGATTGGATCTGTCTCCTAGCTAATACAAATGAGGGTCCTGCGCATCAAAACAAGTCGTTAATCTGTGTTCCTCTCAATTTACCTGGAGTACAGAAGGCAAGGAATATCAGCAAACTTGGTATGCACTCTTCAGACACTGCAGAGCTGTTCTTTGAGGATGTTAAAGTACCTCAGTCATATAGGATAGGCCAGGAAAGGATGGGATTTCCTTATCAGATGTTTCAGTTTGTTGAAGAGAGAGTTTTTGCTGGTGCGTCAGGTATGGCATTCATTTACTGTGTGTGTTTTATCTACTTAGTGCATCCTCACTCTGACAGGAGTGTGGAAAGTCATGGGTTTGGCACCCAGCTGTTTCAGTATTTGGTGTTATGGTTCATTAGTTGAGAGAAAGTAAAAGTGTTTGCTGAATGTCTCCTTCTCAAATACCATACAACAAACATACATTGTACATCTACAGAGAGGTCGACAGTGCTATACTGTACATATATATATTGTACATATATATATATACTGTACATATATATATTTACTTTTTAGTTGCATGACGCATACAAAACTTGTAGTGAATATAACGAACTTGTTTTTTCGACTGAAGAAGGGCCAAGCCCAAAACGTGTGTAAGGTTTCGTGTGATATCCATCAAGAAGTCTTCTCTCTAATCTGTCCATAAACAAGTTCGCATATGATGGAGCCATCCTGGTGCCTATAGCTGTTCCCAAGTTCTGTAAATAATTCTCACCATTAAATTCAAAATTGTTGTTACTTAAAACTAGTGCCGCTAATTCAACAATTCTCTTCGTGGGAATAGTAACATCCAGCCTACCATCTAGAGCTTCCTGTATGGCTTGGAGCCCCTCCTCATGCGGGATATGAGGATATAGACCAACCACGTCAACGGTTACAACGATGGACCCCTCTGGTAGTTTTCCTATATTAATGACCTTTGTAAGAAAATCATTGGTATCTTTAATGTAAGAATTCACTCAAGGCACAAGGGGCTTAATATGAGAGTCCACAAACTCTGATATTTTTTTAGTCAGGGTTCCACTTCCCGATATCACGGGCTGACCTGGACAGCCCTTCTTGTGAAGTTTAGGCAGTAAATAGAACCTACCCGCCTTTGTGTCACCGTCTATCCAAAGGTAATTCAAAGTGTCCTCATTAATAAATCCATCAGCGTGTAGCTGTTGAACTTTGCTGTTAATCAACTCTCTCGATTCCATTGTAGGATCTTCAGGCACACGTACATACACCATTCTGTCATTCAGTTGCCGCATCCCTTCCAATATGTACTTTCTCTGTCCATCACTACAATGCCTGAACCTTTGTCTGCTAATGTCATTATATCTCCTCAAATTCGTTAGTGCCTGTTGTTCCTCCCTAGTCAAATTTCTGTTAACCCTTTTTTAGAGCACTGGACAGAATCCGCTGCTCCAATTCCAAAACATAAGCTTCCAAAACCACTTCTCTATTTTTATCAGGACACCAGGTAGACTTCTTTTTAAATGCTGGAACTTCCAAGAAATTACCCGCAACATCTTCATCACTATAAAAGAACTCCCTCAGTCGAATGCGTCTAACATACTCTGTAATGTCTTTGCGTAATAATATTGATAAATGTCAATCTCTTCGGGGGTAGGACAAAACTTTAATCCTTTTGACAGGACTGAAAGTTCTGCTTCAGACAAAACCCTGCTAGATAAATTAACCACACGCTGTAAACCTGGATTGAATTCCTGTTAAGGAATAGTCCCTAAACCGACTTGTTCCTGCGCTGTAGCCTCCTCTCCCTCCACTCTTATCTCCTCCGTATTATTCCCTTCAGATGTCTCATTCGGTGTAATAAAATCACGCCCTCTGCTAAAGCATTCACTGTTGTCTCCCTAACGTTTTCTCTTAATATGTCATTCAAGTTAA
>JAEMWC010000092.1:545000-547500 GCA_016490735.1 Pachyseris speciosa | reverse complement strand
GATAATAATCTTAAAGTTGGTGTGCTGTTTATTGACTTCAGGAAGGCCTTTGACTCGGTGAATCATACCATCCTATTACAAAAGTTGAAAGCTGTTGGTATATCAGGAAATTTACTATCTTGGATGGGAAGCTACCTGTTAAATCGTAACCAATTTGTTCAAGTTAATGAAGTGAAATCAGACACTAGCTCTATCAATTTTGGAGTACCACAAGGGTCAATCTTAGGACCCAAACTGTTCTCCCTTTATGTCAATGACTTTCCTGAATCTGTAACCTCGGGAGAACTTTATATGTTTGCTGATGATACTACCATATTTACTGTAAGTGATAATATTGATATTTTAATTAAGGCCATGCAAGTTATATTAGATCAAGTCCATAGTTGGTGTGTTGCTAACAGATTGATTGCTCATGAAACTAAGTCAGAGGCCTTATTATTATCTAAACAGAGATTCATCGGTCCATTGTTGCCTTTGAAGTATGGTGAAAAATTTATTGAATTAAAATCATCATGTAAATGTCTAGGAGTAACTATAGACAGTAATCTTTCTTGGCAAGAACACACTAAAAGTCTGTTAAAATCTTTTAATAAGAAAATAGCAGTCCTCAGAAGAATTAAATTCTTGCCATCATCCATTCTACAGACCATTTATTTTAGGACTGTACTTCCAAGCGTCTTGTACGGAATACTAGTATGGGGTTCCTGCTCACCTGCACTAATGGATGATCTTGAGCGTACTCATATACGAGCTTCTAAACTTATTTTTAAGCTTTCAAGGAATTCGAATGCTGATCAATTAAATAAATTGAAAGGCTGGAACAATTTATCATTTTACTATACTAAGAGACTGTTAGTAGAAACGTATAAATCTTACTATAGATGCAACACCAATGTTTTAAATGATCTAGTAATATTAAAACAATCATCTAACTGCCTCAGGAAATCAATGAATATTGAATTTCCAAGTCCTAAATCAGAAATTGGCAGGCTGACTTTTAAGCATAGAGCTGCCATTGCTTGGAATTCACTTCCTGATTCGATCAAAAAGTCTCCTAGCTTAGAATGTTTTGAAAAAAGACTTAGATCTAGCAGGGACTTAATTAATTCTATAAGCTATAATAAGGAATCTTCCATGATAAGAAATAGGAATGAGGAATTTTTTTATTATTAATCTTATTTATATTTGTATTGTTATTATTTATAATTTAACTTCTGTTGAATTCCTATTTATTCACATGTATATACTTTAGTTTTTAACAAGTAGATAGGCAGGTCCAGTCTTGCGTATTCTGTAACCTGCGTTATCAAATAAACCATGTATGTATGTATGTATGTGGCTTTGATAGCTCAGTTGGGAGAGCACTCCACCGGCATCGCAGAGGTCGTGGGTTCGAATCCCGCTCAGAGCCTGAATTTTTTTCAGGTCTCTCTTCTAGTAGTGTTGCGGCCGCACTTGCATTAATGACCGTCATCACTCAATTGCTACTAATGGACAAAATTAATTTCATTCTTTACTATACTCGGGCCAAGTATAACGTCCACATATAAAGGGCTAACCCGCATACGACCGCTCTCGTGTGGCTTTGATAGGTCAGTTGGGAGAGCACTGCACCAGCATCGCAGAGGTCGTGGGTTCGAATCCCGCTCAGAGCCTGAATTTTTTTTCAGGTCTCTCTTCTAGTAGTGTTGCGGCCGCACTTGCATTAATGACTATCATCACTCAATTGCTACTAATGGACAAAATTAATTTCATTCTATACTATACTTGGGCGAAGTATAACGTCCACATATAAAGGGCTAACCCGCATACGACCGCTCTCATGTGGCTTTGATAGCTCAGTTGGGAGAGCACTGCACCTACATCGCAGAGGTCATGGGTTCGAATCCCGCTGAGAGCCTGAATTTTTTTCAGGTCTCTCTTCTAGTAGTGTTGCGGCCGCACTTGCATTAATGACCGTCATCACTCAATTGCTACTAATGGACAAAATTAATTTCATTCTTTACTGTACTTGGGCCAAGTATAACGTCCACATATAAAGGGCTAACCCGCATACGACCGCTCTCATGTGGCTTTGATAGCTCAGTTGGGAGAGCACTGCACCGACATCGCAGAGGTCGTGGGTTCGAATCCCGCTCAGAGCCTGAATTTTTTTCAGGTCTCTCTTCTAGTAGTGTTGCGGCCGCACTTGCATTAATGACCGTCATCACTCAATTGCTACTAGTGGACAAAATTAATTTCATTCTTTACTATACTTGGGCCAAGTATAACGTCCACATATAAAGGGCTAACCCGCATACGACCGCTCTCATGTGGCTTTGATAGCTCAGTTGGGAGAGCACTGCACCGGCATCGCAGAGGTCGTGGGTTCGAATCCCGCTCAGAGCCTGAATTTTTTTCAGGTCTCTCTTCTAGTAGTGTTGCGGCCGCACTTGCATTAATGACCGTCATCACTCAATTGCTACTAATGGACAAAATTAATTTCATTCTTTACTATACT
>JAEMWC010000092.1:537500-540000 GCA_016490735.1 Pachyseris speciosa | reverse complement strand
CTTTTCTGTCACAGCATTCGATTTCGACTTGTGATATCGATTACATGTGCGAGGCTTCCAACTTTTTCTTAACACTCGGCAAACCTTTTCACGGGGACAGACTGTGCTGTCTTAAAAATATCTAGCTTCACAACTCAAACACGATGAATTTGCATAACTTGTAAACAACCATTGCGTGATGTTAGCCTTTCGACCTTTGGACTATGTGGTTTGCTTTAACCAATGAACACACCGCCACGTGCCTGCTATTGTGCATTGGCCAATCCAAACACCGGAACGTAATTGTATTGTGCATTTTGCTGCACAGGGAAAAAAAAAAAAAAAAGACTGAAATCTGACACATTTTATAACTCGGTATACTTACAGTATCCCGAGTCACATTTTATAACTCGGTATACTTACAGTATCCCGAGTAATGAAGAATGATCCTCACAGTTGTGAACGCAATTTATGCAATTGCCAAAAGAAGCCTGAAAAAAATTCAGGACTTCAACGGGGTTTGAACCCGTGACCTCACGATAACCGGTGTGATACTCTAACCAACTGAGCTATGAAGCCACTGACATTGGTAGCAGGTCAATTGTGGGTTCATATGTTCCCGTGAAAGAAATGAGTGTGAATGATATATGAAATAAATCATACATGAACTGCGGAAATCAAATGAAGAATGATCCTCGCAGTTGTGAATGCAATTTATGCAATTGCAAAAAAAATTCAGGACTTTTTTTCAGGCTTCTTTTCTGTGAGTTTTATAAATGGATATCCTTGTTAAAAACTAGTTTATAATCATCATCATCTTCATTATTATTACCATCATGTCGTCATTGTGATCATCATCGTGATCATTGTTGTTGTTGTTATCATTATTACAAGTACTGATCTTTATACTTAAACATTGTTAGATAAGATGGATTCATAAGTTACAATTGCAAGATACAATGTAGAAGAAACTTTTCAAATATGGATACCACTTATTGTTCTAACAGTGACTTGCTGGAACTGATCTTTGCACCTATTTTCATAATAAGTTCCTATGTGACCCATAAATTAATAAAGATTGTACAGTGTATGTGAACTGCAGATTAATTGAAGGGCTGAGGGCATAACTGACCCAAATGACTTCTAGGGCTTTTCTCTTTTTTTTTTAGTCCAAAAAGCCCTAAAAGTCATTTGGGTCAGTTATGCCCTCAGCCCTTCAATTCAGCTAGGCTTATTTGTATGCGTATTAATATTCGTGCACGAATTGAATTACCTGAAGAAAACGGACCAACTTCTCGTGGTGCCAATTGCCCACACTTAGATGAATTCTCCATGATGTTTTCAAAGTGAAAATTTTTCCACTGCAGCCGAGCGAATTTCATTGCGCAGGCGCCGATCATGGCGGCCACGAATCTTTTGGCTCTCGTATTCTTCAGCCAATTGATTCTCTTATTTACCTTAACTTCACGTCCTTGTGTTGGAAATGATGATGGGACTCGCTTGTCAGTAATGGCTGTGGGTTTTGGTGTGCCAATATCACTTACACGCTGATTGCTTTCAGTCGGTTTCGCAAGATCACGGTTCCCGGCAACCAAATTTAGTAAGCATGGGTTAACGTCACTACTAATCCCTGGCCACAACCCACCAGTGGACATTACAATATTTATTGACGTTCCGAAAAATCCTGGCCCTTATGCTTCTACCTGTTCGAGACTAAGCTGCAGCGATTTATCGAGCGATTTATCAAGAAACCACATCTCCAACGGAAATTTACATATTCGCCAGATCCAAGTTCCACTACAATACTCTCGGGACCAGCTTAAAAGGTTTCGAAGACACGCGATCATGGACATGTCGCTTATAGCCGTCCTAAAGGATAACGATATTTTCAGATATCGTGGAAAGAGATCGGGAAAGCGAGTGAAAGAACGCCAAGACTCAAGATCTCAAAGACGGAGGGAAAATTTGAACTGTTTGAATGGGACTCATTTGCATTCTGATGTCAACAACGCACTGGTGTTTTTGTCTCGGCCCAGCGTTCAACCTAAAGCGTCTATTCCGTCCCTTCTGATCTCTAACACACGTTCTTTGACTTGTAAAGTCGATGAACTCGAGTGTGTCGCTCGCCAAAACAACGTGGATGTCATCTGTGTAACAGAATCTTGGCTTACTGAAGACATTCCAGTCTCGGCGATTGCTATGAGTGGTTTCACGGTCTTTCAGAAAGATCGATCAGTGTCTCGTGGTGGTGGTCTCGCTGTGTACATGAATGGTACCATTTGCTGTAAGACGCTTTCTCAGTTTGTGAACCCTGGAAATGTTTCTGAATGCCTATGGTTACAGCTCAGACCCCGCCGGCTCCCCAGGTCAGTTTCGTCAGTGCTACTGGCTGTCATATACCATCCCCCCTATGCGACCGCCCAGGACAATAACGATCTTTATAATCATGTCCAAGCAACAGTCGACTCGTACTCGTTGGAGCATCCTGAGTGTCTGATTTGCGTAGTTGGCGACTTCAACC
>JAEMWC010000092.1:530000-532500 GCA_016490735.1 Pachyseris speciosa | reverse complement strand
ACTAGGCCTGAATGTACATGTAATGCAGAACAACAAAGCATCAAGGGAACAGCAAGTAAGCAAGTAGCCATACTAATTCTTATCGTAAATTCACTTCTCACTTTATTTGTGGCCTTGTGATTCTCCAGACATTCATCTCATTCAGATCTAGTGTGTATGACTGAGATTGCTCTTTCAGTTTTGCGCAGAAAGAAGGCATGACAGCATTGTGGATTATTCAGTCAAGAGATATGACAAGGGTCCCTCAAGGAAATACAGTAGTTGTTTTTTTTTTTATGTTATAATGATTTGTGTTTCACCAATTGGCTCCAAATATTACTCTTCTAATTCATTTATTTATTTATTTTTTATTTTTTTTTTTACAATGCACTAATAAACACATTTGTTTTGGTACCCATATAGTATCATATGGAGACATGCATGTGAGTGAATTTTGTGTAATGAGAGAAACTTTCTTCTTCAAGATCTGTACTTGAAAGGAAAGGATGTTAACAAACTTGCATCGATGCTGAAGCTTAAAGCTGGGAGATTAGCGCGCGAGGTGCCTGATGCTTGCTTACAGTTCTGGGGAGGAATGGGTTTTACATCAGATGTGGAAGTGAGCCGTGCCTATAGAGACAATCGTCTTCTCTCTATTGGTGGAGGAGCAGATGAAGTGATGCTGTCAATCATTTGTAAATACATGGGAACATTCCCTAAAGAAGGCACATCAGGGTAAGCAGCATTTTTGATAATAAAAGTACCTGTTGATAGATATGAAGGATATGGAGGATGCAGAATCACTTTTCTGCTCAATGATTTGGACATAAAATTGCTGATTAAATTATCAGCAAAACAGCAGCTCTGTCTGTACAGTGGAACCTTGATTATCCAGACTTATCAAGACTGGAGTAAATAGTCTGTTCAATTGAGAGTCCAGATAATAGAAAATAAAAGTTAAACTGAAGTTAAACGTTTGACTGGCAGAAAATTTATTTTGACTGCATAAAATTGTCAGCGTGTCAGTTAAAACCAAAGCACATGCTGTTGACGACAGCAATCTTCGTTACGTTTTCGTTCTTGAATGCAGTTGGTCCCGAATGTCTACCGCAGTTAGTCAGGTTTTCGTTCTTGGATGCAATTCATCCCTTGCTTCGTTCTGTGCCAAATAAGGCATCCATACAGCTATCATAATTATATCGACAAAACAACGATATACACTGTATCAACATGTTACATGTGTTAACACCAATTCGCTTCTTCACATAGTGGCTTAGCGCACTACAAGCACTAGCCACAAAAATGAACCATAATGATAGTTTCTAGGGATCTCCATCATGCCATATTATAGTTGAGGAAATACTTCAGATAATTGAGAAGTCCGGATAATGGAGGTCCAGGGCCCAGAAACACCCTTGATTTTAGCTTTATGTACCTGTAACTCAAAAACGAGTTGGATGACCCCCAATTTTTGTTATTGAATTGCAATCAGCATATGAAGATTCATCTTTCTGCAAAGTGTTAAAAAAAAAATCGGTATATGGGCTTCAGAGCCATCTTAATTTTTCAATAATTTAAAGTGGCTCTGAATTCCAAGTACAGATTTTTGTGGCTACTGTTGCTATGGCAACAGTATCCACATTGCTATCACTTGTATTCAATTCAGTGTAAGTACCGGTAAAAAAAGTTTGGGTACAATCGGAACTGTTCAGAAATGCGATCATTCAACGACTGATCCTCACTCCGTTGGTTACAATTTGTAGTTTTGGAGGCTTATCGTCAGCGCAATTCGATCAGTCATCGGGTGATAATCACCTGGCTCGAAGCATGCGTTTGCCTTTTGTCTAGCGATGCAGGCAAGGTCGCAGTTTGCTGCTGGTTTGCACTTAAACTTGGGCACGGATCTCACTCAGTGTCTCAATTACCTCTTCAGAAGGTATCCTTGAGACAGTACGGTGGTCTAGCTAGATTGTACAAGAAAATGTTGATCGCAGACTGAGTTGTCTGAGTTGTGTTAGTTTGAAGGCCAAGACGGGTGCCCACATACGGCGGTGTTCAGTCAATTCCAGCGCTTTTTAGAGTAAGTTTCAGTTAATAGAAGGTTTTCGGAAATTTTCCAGCTAAGTGACGATTACAGAGTCTATGTGTTTGTTTGGCAGCAAGGGCGAGTGTTACTTGAGTGTTTTGACTGTTTAAGGACCGAGGTTTTCCAGTCTAAGAGTGTTCTTTGAATCGACATGTTTTTCTGGCATCCATGACAATCGAACCAGCCATGTACTACAAGATCTGTCCAACAATAAACTCTTTTATGGGGTCATATAATTCCGTTTTGGACACAAATGTCTTTTGAGACACAAACCGTGTTATTTCAGGGGCGAAAGAAGCCAATAATAATACGATACTTCGAACGTAAACAAGTCTATAATTGCAAATGTTCGCGAATAGCAAATTCATTCCTCAGGACAAAATAGGGGTAATATCAAGAATACAGATTTGATGGTAATTAACAATAAGCTTCAAA
>JAEMWC010000092.1:497500-522500 GCA_016490735.1 Pachyseris speciosa | reverse complement strand
AGTGTCTATATAGTCATGCAAATCCAATTGGCTGGAGCGTTTGTTAGGCATCATATCGGATCAGGATTAACCCGAAACAAGTATGCACTAGCTTTTTTATCTTTGCGACAATACGTGGCCATATTTTTTTCTTAATTTACTTGGGAAAATACTTTTGTTTGCTTTCCCCCACCCCCACCCCCATCACTTTTCTAATGGGCAATCCCTTATATATGAGGCCCTACCAGGGTTAAACACGGCTCTCAAAGTGAAATGAAGTGACGACGAACGACAAGGTCAGTGCCGTGAAATTAGGAAATTCCGACAAAGACGTATTCCAACAGCCACATCAGGTAAAAGTTAAAACAGCGACACCCCTGAGGCATTTTGAATGGAGGCTGTGGCAAGTGACATGATGACACTGAGTTCATCAAGTTTTCGAGGTCTTAATTTTCTAGTTCTTCTTAGATCTTAGGTCTTAGTTTCCTAGACACCACCGTTAACCGGTCAAGGTGTTAAAAACACTAAATGACTGGCTGTCCGATACTGTTTTAAGAATTGTCAAATGTAAGAATCCCGCCTAATCCAAACTATGGTATGTCGATTAGGAAAGGTCAAGCGATCCTGAAATGATTTATAGATCTCAAGTCCAGCGCTTGGTTTATGCTGGGCTAAGAGGATGAATGGTGATTTGAGACACTTAGAATTTTTTTCAGGTCGACTGTATCCTGGGTGCCAGAGGTTTTATTGGCGTTTCGCACCTCATTGACGCGGCTTCGACGCGTAATAATTATTTTCCTCTTCAAACGAAAAACAAAATAACCTCTGGCACCCAGGGTAGGTCGACTGCCGGTCAAAGTGAGTAGTGTAGTTGGGGTTGAACAAATACCACTTGATCCTGGGAGCCTTAATTTCCCCAAACAAACCCCCCAGCATCAAGGTCTTCGCCCCGCTCAGACCTTGACGCTGGGGGGTTTGTCTGGGGAAATTAAGCCCCCCAGGATCAAGTGGTGATTTGTACGACCCCAGCGGGGTTGTTATATACCTGGCCAGGTCGCCCTATTAAAGAAACACGGTGTGTGTCTCCATTTGAGACACAGCATTTGTGAGCTCACCAATGGCAAACAACATTGACCAACAAGCTCTTGAGGAGTTTATTCAGCAAATATTCGCGGAAATGGCCCTGCCAGAAGAGCAGCGGTTTGCAGAGCTTCTTACGGGCCTTGCACCCCCATCGGGCCCCCTTCATTCAGCCATTCAAAATGTGTTAGACGAGCCTTTGCCTGAAGCAACAAAGGCAAAGCTGCGCAAACCTTTGCGCCCACAACCCTTCAAACCAACTCCTCGGCCACAACTGAGAAAAGGTCGGCAAGAAAGACAAAGACGGCAAGAGCTTTTGAGGTTGTTTGACACCAACCCCACTGCAAGGCGGCGAATGGCCACAAACGCCTTGGCAGATATTCAGGATCTGTTTGACGATGAGGAGCGTGACGGGGTGGAGCTGGGAAGGGAAGGGCGCCGTTTCATTCTCTGGCGCACAAACTGGGCCCTGGACAAAGATTCCTCCTCAGAGTCTATGGAGAAAATCAGACAGGATGCGCACAGCCTTTTATCTCGGACACGTCTACAGCTACCGACTGCGCAACCTTGAAAATGGCGACGTGCTTCTTCATTTCAAAAACGAAGGCTCCCCATGGTTCAACTCCCTGGCAGAAGCCGAAGAGTAGTTGAAGAGAAAAGAAGTGGCTCGGCTGGGGATAGACCAAATTGAGAGACCAAGCACGAAATGATGGATGGGTTTCACCCCACAAGTAAAACAGTGTTTCAATATCATGGATGTTTCTTTCACGGGTGCCCAAAATGTTTTCCTGACCGCAAGACAATTGTGGACCAGAAAACCAAGAAAACCTCCGAAGACCTCTTCAAAGCCACCATGACTCGAACCAAAGCGCTTCGTACTGCAGGTTTCCGTGTTGTGGAGAGGTGGGCGTGTGAAGTTGGGTGTGGTGTGAAAAAGCCGTGAACCTTGAAAAAAACCTCTCCGCATGCAATTATGTACGATTTTGAGGCGTACAGCGACAACAATCAGTGGAAAGAACCAACCACTTTCCTCGCGTTGGAACACGCCCATCTGCCGATTTCAGTTTCGGTCGGTAACACCCTTGAGCGTGAGTCCACACATATCTGTGAAAGAGAGCCCAAAGAGTTGGCCAGCAAGTTTGTGGAAGAGTTAGAGCAGTGTGGGAATAACATTCGGGAAAGGGTGAGAGCGGAGTTTATTCCTGAAGACTTTGCCCTGATTCCAAAATCACGCCGCGCAAAGATTGGCGAATGGTGCAACCAAGTGACCGTTCTTGGGTTCAACTCTGACCGCTACGATTTGAACCTGATCAGAGAGCATTTTGTGGAGCGGCTCGTCAGCACCGGTGATATCAAAGTGGCAAAAAGGGCCAACAAAATCATGTTTCTGTGGATGAAAGACGTCCGCTTCTTGGACATCATCAACTATTTGGGCCCTGGCACCAGCTACAACAAGTGGGCCAAGGCTTATGGCTGCACAGCCGAAAAATCCTGGTTTCCGTACGAGTGGTTTGACTCCCCAGAGAAGCTCGATTATCCCGGCCTTCCAGATTACCCCGCATGGTACTCGCGCTTGAAGGAGACATTCATGCTGTCACTGGCAGAGTGGAAAGAGTGCAAGCGCGTGTTCCGAGACAAGGGCATGCAAACCTTTGCCGACTTGCTGCGCCAATACAACAACCTTAACGTGGCTCCCAGGCTGGAAGTGTTGGAGAAAATGCGGGGGTTTTACACCAAGAAAGGCATCGACATCCTGAAAGATGCCGTCAGCATCCCTGGCGTGAGCCTCCATTGCCTCCTTCGGGAAGCAGTTGAGCGGGGCGCGCAGCTCTGGAGCCCTGGAAGCAAAGCGTACGAGACGCCGAAAGAGGCAGTCATCTGGGGCCCAATCCTTATGTTCACGAGGTATCATGAAGTTGGCGCCACCAAAATCCGTTTGCATCAAATTGACAACCCAAAACCATGTCAAAAAATTCTCGGCTATGACGCCAACGCTCTTTATCTGTCGACAATGCTTCAGGACATGCCTTGTGGGAAAGAACGAGTTGTTCGTTACACCGGGGTGGAGGCCCAAGCAGCCCCCATTCTGGCACAAAGATTGAAAGCGGGGACCTGGTTTGGGTTTGCTGAGGTTGACATCGAGATACCACAACCCTTTTGGCCCAAGTTTGAGGAAATGCGCCCCTTCTTCATCAACAAGCAGGTGCCTGCCGAAGCCGTGCCCCAACACATGTTGGACTACTTGCAGCGCACAGGTTGAACCCGCGAGGATGGAAAAAAGTTGGTGGGCGCGTTGTCCGCAGAAAAGATGTTGGTGTATGCCCCCCTTCTGCGGTGGTATGTGGACCATGGGGCGGAGATAACAGCAGTTTACCGAACAATTGACTATCAGCCAAAGAAGATCTTCACCTGGTTTGTGGAGCAGGTGACAGAGGCCCGCTGCACAGGAGATGTGGAAAAAAGCAAGGCACTCCTCGCTGAGGTTTTCAAGCTGCTGGGAAACAGCGCGTACGGAAAGAAGCCCTGGAGCGGCAAACCGATGTGGTTTACACGAAAGACTAAAAGGTTGTTGACAAGGCTCTTCGAAGCGCCTTCTGCGACCTCGATGAAATTGGGGACGCGTACGAGCTGGAAACCCGAAAACCACGAATCACAATCAAACGCCCCTTTCAAGTTGGAATCCCTGTGTATCAGCTTGCGAAGCTGTGGATGCTTGAGTTTTATTACGACTTCCTTGACAGGTTTGTTGAAAGGAGCGATTTCGAGCTGATCCAGATGGACACTGACAGCAAGTACATGGCGATCAGCGGTGAAACGTTGCAAGCTATTGTGAAGCCGGAAATGCGAGCAGAATTCGAGGCGCACAAAAGGCAGTGGCTGGCTTGGGACAAGTGGAGCAGCCACACGTCAGGCCTCTTCAAACTCGAGTGTGTGGGCCAGCGGATGATCGTGCTTTGTTCGAAATGCTACTTTGTCGAGGAGGAGGAAAACGGATAAAACAAGCTCAGCACGAAGGGAATGTCAAAGGCGCAGAACAAGTTCACATGGGGGCGTTTCAAAGCGGCACTTGAAGGGGAAAAGGAGATGGCAACGAACAAGGGGTTTCACATGTTTGATAGGCGGATGATGACTTACGAGCAGCAGAAGCTGGGGCTGAGCGCGTATTACGACAAGCGGCGGATGCTGCCGGACGGAATTCACACAGCCGATTGAATATCACACGGAGGATGCAGAAAAAGATCTGCTCACTTTTCTGGATCAGGTGTTCGAAGACTAACTGCTCAGGGGTAATTGGGTGTTTGGGGGAACAACCATCAACTCTTCGCGCACGAAGCTGCGTCCTGGCCCATCAGAAAGCCAATACATGACAGGTTGGTCTGGTTTGATCATGGCCCCTTGTAGTGAACTAAAGAAGACGTTTGCTGGAAAACCAGGCTTTAATCACCAAATCTCATTCTATAAAACATGGCGGAAAAACTACAACCACGAGGATTGCAGGCTCTTATATAAGGACAAATATCACGACATATACACTAATGCCACGTCACACAACTCGCAGTATTCGAATGTTCCTAGTTCGTAGCTCAGTTCGCAATGTCATTTACCACATTCACCCTGTCCTTAAAGATTTAGTCTAACTACTGGACGACGAATTTGTTGGGAGTGACGAACAGGTGCAGGTTCCACATTCCGTGCAGGTGTAAGTTCAGGTTGAGGTTCAGGTGGAGGTTCGAACGCAGACGATGGCTCTGTATCACGCAAAACACCCACAGTTGTGTCAACTGGCAAGTTCTCTGCTTCCATGGGAATACATTCTGTTGCTTGCTGGGTCTCAACAACTTGGCCCTTCGGCGCAAGGTGCATCGTGGCTACTGTTGTCTCCCTACCATCAGGATAACGCACATGCGCGTAGTGAGGGTTTGCTTGGAGTAGTTCCACCTCTTCCACCAGAGGGTCCATCTTGCTTGTGCGTACCTGACGTTTTATGTACAGTGGCCCAGGTGTCGCTAGCCAGGTAGGAATGGAGGTGCCAGCAGACGATCGGCGTGAGAAACCAAAGAATCGCTCATGTGGAGTTTCATTGGTGGCAGTACACAAATGAGAGCGGACGGAGTGTAGTACATCCGGGAGGACATCTTGCCAGTTCCTGAGTGGAAGGTTCTTGGATTTCAAACTCATAGTAACTGCTTTCCATATCACACCATTGCATCTCTCCGCTTGACCGTTTCCTTCTGGGTTGTAACTGGTAGTTCGGCTTGAAGCCACCCCTTTCGAAGTCAGGAATTCGCGCAACTCTCTGCTCATAAATGAAGCTCTGCGGTCTGAATGGACACATGCTGGCATTCCAACAAGTGAGAACAGCGATGTAAGGCACTTAATAACTGTGTTCGTAGACACATCAGGACATGGGAAAACAAACGGGAACCTGGAGTACTCATCAACAACCATAAGGAAGTACTTGTTTCTGTTATTAGTGGGAAGGGGGCCTTTGAAATCGATGTTGATCCTCTCGAATGGCTGAGTGGCTTTGATAAGGGGAACCTTCTCTGGACGATGGAACTGAGATCTGCATTCACAGCATACAGGGCACCGGCTTGTCATCTTAATCTCATCAAGGGAGTAAGGTAAGTTCTTGGTTCTTACGAAGTGATTTAGTCTGGTGATGCCTGGATGGCAGAGAGCCTCATGAAGCTTGAAGAGGGAATCTTCAGTGGCCATGGCACACATAGCCCTGGATAGTGTATCTGCTGGGACATTATCTCTACCTGGCCGGTAGACGATATCAAAGCTGAAGCAGGAGAGTTCCAGTCTCCAACGCAGGAATTTCTCGTTCTTTATCTTCCCTCGGTGTTGCTTGTCGAACATGTAAGACACTGATTTCTGGTCAGTTTTCAGGATGAAGTGTCTTCCAGTAAGGAAGTGTTTCCAATGCCTCACCGCTTCTATTATGGCCTGGGCTTCCTTCTCTATGGATGCATGCTTCAGTTCACTGCCTTGAAGAGTTCGTGAGAAGAAGGCAACAGCTTTTCCATTCTGGTTAAGAGTGGCCGCTAATGCTACCTCGGAAGCATCGGTTTCAACCTCAAAGGGAATAGTCTCGTCAATAGCAGTGTCAACAGCATCTTCTATCGTCTTCTTGAGACTCTCGAATGCTTCAACAGCTGGTGGGGGCAAAGGGAATGTCTTGCAAGAGGCAATTGGCTTGATTCGATCCGAGAACTTTGGGATCCATTGTGAATAATAGGAGAATAATCCGAGACACCTGCTCATGGACTTTGAGTCGTGTGGAATGGGGAGTTCTCGAAGGGGTCGTAAACGATCAGAATCTGGCCGTATGGTACCCTCTTCGATGATGTATCCAAAGATGGGAAGGCACCGGGTTGAGAAAATACACTTTCCAGAGTTATAACAGAGGTTCTTGCGTTCAGCAGCTTCAAGGAACTGTTTCAAGTTAGCGTCATGATCCTCTTGGTCCTTGCCGCAAATAGTAGGGACCTTAAGATCCGACGACGGCGAGTGTCTGCGACGGCGGTCATAACCTACGGGGACTGGGAAGAGGTCGCCGTCGTAAAGGCGCGAAAAATAGCCTTAAGAAAACCCGCCGAAGGCGCGAACGGCTTCGTAACAAAATTTGGATCTGTTGAAGTCATGGCATCCTTTAGAGAGATTCGTAACCTTCTCCTTGAAAGTTTTGACGACGACAATATATCAGACGACGAGTTTGTTCTTCTTTACGATGCTAACACCTCCAAAAACCCAGATTTTCCCTATGACTGCTATGGAAAGTTCGACCTTAATGAGATGGATGACAGCGAGTGCTTGGCCGAGTTTCGCTTTCATAAGAGTGATATTCCCGTCCTGTTAGAGGCCTTACAGCTCCCTCAGTCTTTTAAATGTCAACAAGGCACAATATGCGATAGAATTGAAGGGCTGTGTATTGCACTGAGAAGGTTTGCTCACCCGTGCAGATACAGTGATCTAATTCCACGATTTGGCCGCCCAGTTCCGGAGCTCAGTATGATTTCCAATCTTGTGATGGATACAATTTATCAAGAGCATAATCAAAGAATAACTCAGTGGAATGATACACTCCTAAACCCAGTACTTCTTGAAACGTACGCTCGTGCCATACGCCAAAAAGGAAGTCCGTTGCCCAATTGCTTTGGTTTTATAGATGGAACAGTGAGGCCAATCTGTCGGCCTGAAGAAAATCAGAGGATTTTGTATAATGGACATAAGAGAGTACATGGACTAAAGTACCAGTGTGTTGCATTACCTAATGGCATGATAGCCAATATGTATGGCCCAATAGGTAAGTTAATTATTAAGATTTAAATGAGTAATATTGATTTACCTTTTAGACCCCACCATAAGCCCCAACAGGGCTATTCTTGTAAAATTTGAAAACTTTATGTCAGTCTTGAAAGGCAGTATGAACACTTATTTGTTTGGTCTCTTTCAGAAGGAAGAAGACATGATTCGGGTATGTTGGCTGATTCTGACCTTCTTCATGATCTGGAGCAACATGCTTTCTCTACAACAAGAGAACCAATGGCCCTCTATGGTGACCCCGCCTATCCACTACGTGTCCACCTCCAGGTCCCTTACAGAGGTGCAGGAATTACGCCACAAATGGAGCAGTATAACAAAGCCATGAGTGCAGTGCGTATGTCAGTAGAGTGGCTTTTTGGCGATGTTGTTAATTATTTTAAATTCCTCGATTTTAAGAAAAATTTAAAAATCTCCCTAAGTGCAGTTGGCGAAATGTATATCGTGTGTGCCATTCTTCGTAATGCCTTGACCTGTATGTATGGCAACCCTACATCAGAGTACTTTGCTCTCGACCCTCCCACCATTCATGATTATTTTGCTTGACAAATTTCTACATTTTTTATTTCTAACAGTAATTTAGGAACAATCATTCGCTGGCAAAGCATAAACTGTATATTCACATAAATACAAGTTATTTGTCCAACTTGATAACAACATTTGTCATCATTTTGGTGTGAAGTGAGTTCCAAATAAAGTGGACAAAATATTTGTCTTTAACCATAACATCCTCTGAGAATTACTTGTTCTTTATATATAATGTGTAACAAACAACAACATCAGGTATGTTGCTGTTCAATTTTTTTCTTGGTTTAAAATGCTTCAAACCAGCTTGACTTTTATATTCCTTTGTACCAGTTTATGAAAATATATAGAAAAACAAAAATCACACTGGTTTGAAAAATTGTGAAACAAGAAAAATTGAACTACAACACATAATGGTTTAATTATCCAAGGATTTGAGTGAATAGAAGAAAGAAATCCAAGAAAAATTGAACAACAACACTTCCCTGAGAAACCTATTAAACGCAGGTATACAAAACAACTGAAATAACAGATCTAGACAACACATACTTTAAACAGTACTGTGCAAAACCAGGCCAGTTAATTTGGTTTTTCTAGAAGCTTCATGATAATTTGAGACTGCTGCTGTTGCATTAGGGTGAACATCTGTTGAAAAGTTTGCATTTGCTCTTGTTGCTGCCTTGTTTGCTGCAGCATGACCTGAATCATATCCTGATGTTGCTTTCTCGACTGTTCTTCTTTTTTACCCTCAACTTCCATTCGTTGCTTTTGTAGCTGCAATTCTTCCGTTTTCAATTTCTGGATAAATTCATTTTTCTCTCGCAAATATGCAACCGTGTCACCTCCACTTCTCCGACTCTTTGTCCTCCTTGCTCCATTCTCTTCATCTTCATGCTGCTGCCTCTTTTTACTCGCACCTAAGCTTTCTAGAGCTCTGTTTCTCATCTCCACTGCTTTGGCATTGTCAGCTTTCTTCTTGTGGTTTTCTACGGCCTCTTCAGCTGCAGTTTCCTTTTCCGCTATCTCTTCTAGAGCCTTTTCAACTTCACTCACATCTGTTTCGATGCCACTAGCCTTCTCCTCCTGTCGCATCTTTGCTTTGAACTTCTCGATTAACAAGGAGTATCTTTCTCTGACCGCACGCTTGGTTACCCTAAATCGGGGAAGCTGAAGGTCATTCAGATTGTTGGCGATTTTTTCCCATATCTGACCTCTTCCGGCGCTCCCTTTCTTGAACTTGAACGGTTCAAGGACTAGAATCTCTTGGCATAAACAATGGTCGTGTTGTTCGGTCCACTCCATGTTTGACCTAAAGGAAAACAATCTTTAAGCTTACTTTTCGATTTCGCACTTGACGCTTGTTTACATTTTCTTCAAGCTAGCACACCATCGGTACTAAATCGAGAACTCTTCCAGGAATGAGTGAATTATCTAGGATTTTCTGGTTCAGTTTCACTACATTCATTTTTCTAAGCGTGAATTATATCTTAAAGCTAAAAAAGAAAATGTAGAGAACTTACTGAATTGTCTTTTTTGAGCTCGTTTCCATTTGCAAAGAATTGCAGCGGCGACCTGTTCGGAGCAAGAGAAAGAAACTTAGGTTTTTCCTTTAAAATCAGCTCTGCAACCACAGTCATTTAACACAAATCAGCTTAAAATATTATAAGTTCACAATATGTCGAAAATATTCGAACAAACCTTTAAAATTGCTCTAAAAATGACAGAAACGTACTCACGTTTTAGACAAAACGGCAAACTGTTCCTTTTCACGTCGCAGACAAGACAGCTACGGCGGGAAAGTTGGCATGACGGCTACCGGAAGTCGGCAAACAAGCATTTTTAACTTCCGCTCGCCGTCATAGACATTCGCCGTCGTCGTATCTTAAGGTCCCTAGTAACGTTGTCAAGGTAGGGGAAGCTCGCCTCAAGACCATTCTCATTTACAAACTTCATCAGCTCTCTCTGAAAACAGGCTACTCCATTGGTGACCCCGAAGGGCAGGCGAGTGAACTGATAGAGGTTGCCTCGAGCTTCAAAGGCTGTGTAAGGCTTGTCTTCTTCCTTGAGCGGCACTTGATGATACGCACTTCGAAGATCAATGGTGCTGAAGACTCTGTACTGGGCGATCTTGTTGACCATGTCGCTTATTCTGGGCAATGGGAAAGCATCTAGGAGTGTGAATCGGTTAATTGTTTGTGAGTAGTCGATTGCTAGCCTCTTCCTGTGATTTTCATCCTTAGTCACAACGACCTGAGCACGCCATGGTGAAAGGCTCGGCCCTATGATGCCTTGTTTGAGTAGTCGTTTCACTTCTTCATCAATAAAGGCAGAATCCTCTCGACTATATCTTCGAGACTTCGTGGCAATTGGATGGCAGTTTGCCGCCAGATTCGCAAACGGCTCAGGTGGATCAATATTCAATGTACTAAAACCACAGATGGCCAAAGGTGGTTCGGAGCCCCCGTAATGGAAAGTGACACTCGAATGCTGGGATTGGAAATCAAGACCAAGGATTAGGTCAGCACAAAGTCCAGGAAAGACGGACAGACGGTAACCTACATATTCACGTCCTTGGTAGGGGAGGTTAGCGGCACACATACCAGTGATACTGACCGTACTAGACACTGAGGTAGCCATGGATACTGTACCAGATGAAGGATGAATGGTAAGAGCGGCCTTCTCCACCAACCTTGGATAAATAAAACGTTCAGTGCTACCACTGTCAAATAGGGCTTTGACTTCCAAACCTTCGACGGTAACAGTTCCCTCAGACTTTGACAGGGATTCAGGGGCACCCACTGTGGCAAGTGTGGGAGACCAGGCTGCAGCCGAAACTTTGTTCTTGCTGATCTTCTTCCCACGGCAAACTTTTGCAAAATGGCCCTTTTTCTGACATTTAGAGCAAACTGCATCTCGGGCAGGACATCTTGAACGACGATGGTTACTGTTTCCACAGAAGAAACAAGTAGAGACATCTGATCCTACTGCAACTAGTGTGCCAGAATCTATCTGCTCCTGATCCTCCGTAGCGGTAAGTGGAACTGCTGCATTTACAGACAAAGGAGGACTAGCGTAGGATTCGGAATTACGCATAGCCAACTCCAGAGACCGAGCTTGATCAAACATAGTCTTTAAATCTAGCGTATTGTTCTCCAATAACCTCTGGTGTATCGAAGGTGAACGTAGCCCAATAATGAAAGCGTCCCGGATGCTTTCCTCGCGGTATTTAGAGGCAGTAACACTTTGGAAATTGCAAACCTTGCTAAGTGTCTTCAGAGATTGAAGAAATTCATCCAGCGTTTCGTGAGGTTGTTGGCACCTCGTCGCAAGTATATGGCGGGCAAATATTTCATTCCGAGGCTTCACAAAAAGTGCTTGTAATATTCCCACCGCTGCTTCATACTCTGTGCACTCCTCGATGTGTTGAAAAATTGAGGGAGACACAAAGTTCGCCAATACTGAAAGCTTATCGAGGTCATCCTGCGGTAGGACGGCCAAGAAGTTATAGAACGTTCGTTTCCAATGTATCCATTCTTTCGAAGCTTCGCCACTGTTAGGGTCCGTTTCCAAGCGCTCCGGTCTGAGTACTTTGTCCATCGAGAATGGTGATTAAATTGTAGTGAACTAAAGAAGACGTTTGCCAGAAAACCAGGCTTTAATCACCAAATCTCATTCTATAAAACATGGCGGAAAAACTACAACCATGAGGATTGCAGGCTCTTATATAAGGACAAATATCACTACATATACACTAAACGAATTATCACAAATGCCATGTCACACAACTCGCAGTGTTCGAATGTTCCTAGTTCGTAGCTCAGTTCACAATGTCATTTACCACAGCCCTTTCGAGTGTGAAAGTTTTCAGAGACCAGATTGGATCTGTGGCTCTTTGCACACCCCCCTCCAACTCACCAGGCTGCAACAAGAAGTGCACTTCCACGCCAGCAGGGAGCCGTTTTTCGGCCGTGCCCACAGGTCTCAAATAAGGAGTTGCTGGTTGCGCAAAAACAGTTTGTTTTCGGATTGCAACTTCAGGTTCCAGTCCTGTCAGCCGCGTGGTTTGTCGGTTGAGAGCAGCAACAACCCGGGGGAGCCTTGCCACCCACACAACAGACCGCACGCCTTCCGGCAAGCGCAGTTCGACTGCGTACTGGTGCCCGAACAGACGCTCAGCAAGAGTGCGGTTGAAGCGTTCAACAATTGCCTGGTCGCGGTGTACTTCCACATGTCCACAGCGAAAGCCCGTTCCATACGCCCCCATGAACCTGGAAACAGCTCCCATGAAATCCCGCCCCGGATCCACCTGCAGCAGCTTTGGCTATTTGAGGGGCCTGCGCTTGTAAATTTTTTGAAAGGCCTGGGCCACTTCGTCAGAATTTTTCGAAGTCAAAGGCTCACTTCCTTGAAGCAGCTGGCCACGTCAACAACAGTCAGCGCGTATTTGAAACGTTTGCACCCCACCTTGTCATGCGGCATGAATCGGCTTGGCACACCGCGTTCGGTGTTGGCACATCAAATTTTCGCCGAGGAATGTGCCACGGCGCAGGAAGAAAGATTTGCCAAAGAGCTTGCTTTTCCAACCATTGTTTTGCAACACGGTCCGAAACCTTTGTTGCTTGAGCCAATTTTTTCACGGTGGCAAACCCTTTCCAATAACCTTTCCGGCTATAGTAAATTTTTGAAAGGCGTTTCTTCATTTAAACATATAAAACAGTGAGAAAGATGGCGAGCGACAACGGAAGGGTGTGCTGCGGGGAAAAAATGGTTGAAAATCATGAAAATTTCGAGCTTGTTTGTCAATCTTGCAAGAAGGTTGAGGAGCTTGGTGCACCAATTAAAACCAGGGAAGAGATGGGGTGGACAGCCAACCCTGTTTCACGGACCCATGTTCGCAAAATTCTCGAGAAACACGAAATTTTTGCCGCCGTCAACACCATTGTGGTTGACGGGCAAAAAGTGAACGACCCATCTCGGTGGCAATTTTTGGGAAACATCATTCACAATTTCAGAAATTTTCACGAACCAAGGTCTGTGAATTACGTTTGTTTCCAGTGGGATTACTTTCAAGCGGCTGCAAAGGAAGCTTGGCCACGCAAAAAAGAAATTCTTGACCACCTTTTTCCTACAGCCAAAAAAATTCACCAGGCCACAAAGACCGGGCAAAAGAAAGATTCAGCATGTGGTGGGCAGTTGTTGGGCCGCAAAACTGAGAAAAGATTGGCTTATTCTCTTTTTTGTGCATCTGCATGAGCTGTCAAGCAGTTTGTGCAAACGCATATTTGTTTTCCGCTGCGGAAACAAATTGAGACTGACGCGTAGATGATTCCAACGAGCACTCCAACGCAGAAACTCACAGTCTCCATTGCTCATCCCTTCAAGTGGTCTTTGTCCAAAAGGCTGTGCTCACTCCGCGATGAAACGTTTGGCGTATTTCGCGTGGACTTTTTCAGGGATTTCCATGCAGTGGTAGCTGACAAAGTCGTCAACCATTTTCAGTTTGTCAAGAAAGACTTTTTCATTGAAAGCCTCCCTCCTGAGATAAAACCGAATCGCATCAAGGATTTTTTTGTACTCAACCCCTGGCGAAGTTGGCCTTGTTCCCCTTTTTGTCGTATTTTTTGAAGCTGGCAACAGCTTTGACACCAAGCCCGACCCCAGTCAAAACGCAGATGACGACCGGATTCAAGGTGATACCCCCCGCAACCGCAGACAAGATGACAAACGTTCCTGCTACAATGGTGCAAACCAGACTTTTTTCGTTGAAAGGTGCGAAAGAGATTGTCGTAACCCCAATGTTTCTTGTGGTAGAAAGCATAAAGCTTTTTCAACTCTTCGACGGTGTCCTCTGAAAGAGCCGGGTCGATGTGGTTGAAATCGAAAATGGGGAGTCGGGACAGCGCCGGCCATTTCTTTTGAAAAGGAAAATTTTCCTCACACAACGAAGTCATTCCAGGCCAAACTACAGGTTTCAAAAAGCAGAAAGTCCCATCATGGTAAGCGAATATTGGAGTGTTCCCGTTTGTTATCCCATTTCTGTTCAAATCCAAATGGCCCCCCAATTTCGGTTCATGGATTACATGCCCATCCATGTTCAACGCATTTTGCATTGTCATTCCGTTGGCGCTCGAGCTGAATAATGAGCGGTCATTGTTGTAAACCCATTTGTCATTTAAATTCCCACCCAATTTTGGTTGATGAATCAAATAATTATTCATGTTCAAGTCATTCATCATTGTCATCTCCCCGTTTGTTCCACCAAACAATGCTGCATTTTCGTCAACCACATATCTGCCATTCAAAACCAAATCACCCCCCAATTTTGGTTGGAAAAGAAGCATACCATTCATATTCAAAGGGTTTGCATGGTCATCATTCCACTTTCCACATTCCAAACCGTGTCAAAGACACCCGAGTCCACGCTGGAAACGTAGCCAGAAACCCCATAAACAACGAGGTGACCCGTGGTTGAACCAGAAGTTCTGCCGTGCAGGTCCAAATAAATGCAGTTGGGGGTGTTGGTACTCCAGTGGTGCAACTGAATGAGGGTTTTCATGTATTTCGGGTTGGCGCTGCTGAAGGTTCGCGTGGTTTGGCTCATGACGGAAGCGATGGTGGCACTCGCCCTCACGGACACATTTTTCATTTCGGGCGGAAAATACTCAACCACGAGCGTGTAATACCCCAAAGCAAGAGGATTGAGGTTAACCCTTTCACTCCCAAGGGGTCTCCCTTTGACGAGTAAAATCGTCTGGTGTTAGACAGAGTAAAATCTATAAAGTCACTCTTGGGAATGAAAGGGTTAAAGCCGATCCGACAGCGGTAATCGTCGCTGCCCGCGTCTTTGGTGAGAGTGAACTCATAGGCGTTTTTGTTGATCCGGTGTGGGGAGGCGGCGAAGTTCACTGTCCCGTGGACATGTATGTTGTTTTCGGCCAAGGACTCGTCATCATCATCCATGAGGTAGGTGAATTGATTTTTTTGCCTGCCGGACTGAGAAAGGTGTGAATGGTCCACATAATCTCTCGTCACCGCGTCAGTTTTGTCGACTGGGGTTTCAAGAGCGGTGATGGTGTGGGAACCCATGTTGAGGTTGCCCGTCATTGGGGTGCTTCCATCAAGTTTGTCAAAAGTGGTTGCAACATAATTTTGGCTGACTGCACCAAGCGGGTCGGCTGGCGGGCCAAGATTCACAATCGAGTGGTTGTTTGCGTCAAGAATGCCCGTCATTGGGGTGCTGCCATCCCTTTTCAGATAATCATCCAGGGGAGGAGCCGGGCCTCGCGGACCTTCCGCTCCACGCGGGCCGGCATCGCCCTTTTCTCCTTTGTCGCCTTTGTTCCCTTGCCTCCCACATGTCCTAGGTCGCCTTTCGGCCTTGCGGGCCCGTTGGTCCTCGCACGCCGGTTGGTCCATGTGGGCCTTCTTCACCATGAGGGCCTTGAATGCCTGGGGACCTGCTGGCCCTTGCGGGCCAGGACCACCTTTGGGGTCATGTGGACCAGGCAGCCCAGTGGGCCCTGGGGTTCCTGAGGTTCCGTCGCTTGCTGCTTCTCCTGATTTGTTTATCCAACCCATGCTAGACAGGCTTATATCTCTTTGTCGATGTTTTCGGCAAAGTCCCGCAAGAGAGCTTGATACTTGTTTTGGTGGAGGTTTTTCGCAAAAAGAAAGACTTTGTCGAACTCCAACAGCTCGTAAAGCATGTTCAGCAGGATGTTTGTCTTGCCTAAGTTGCTTGGCCCGGAGATAAACATCTGAGAAAAGTCGGTGGGCGTGGCCAGATGCCCCTGCTGGTAACGTTTGTGGCAGCTACGACGGGGGTTCATAATGCCGCATTTTCATTTTTTTTTCTTTATATACAGGTTGCAAAAGGCCGGCCATGTCACTGAAAAAATGGCAGCAACGGGCCGAAGCTGAAGCCGCGCGTGAAGTGCAGGAGCGGGAAATCCGTCAACAATTCAAAACAAACCGAATCGCACAACAGTTTGGCCAGGTCGAGGCTGAGAAACTTTTCAAACCGATCATGACCAGGTTGGACAAAAGTTTGGAGTCCACACCAGAGGCAGAAGAGCCCGGCCCCAACTACGAAATGGACAAGTTGAACAGAATGACCAGTTCGGTTGGGAAGATTTTCGGCCGGAGGCTAAAACGCCACCACCATCACCAACCCTAGAAGAAGACGAAGAAGAGTTACCACCACCACCCCCTCCACTGGAGGAGGAGGCCAGCGGTGATGCTGAAGCTTCCCCCACCCCGCCCCCCACCTTGGCGCCAAACTTGGGAGGCCCCGGTGGTGACGATCAACTGGCTCCTCACACAGTTCGGGGAAGACCCCAACTACAGAGTGAAAAAGAAAAATTCCCCATTCCACGGGTTTTCAGTGGCAGACCTTCGAAGAGCCCAAGAAGAGATTTACGCCCACTGAAGCGGGGGGCGGTGGGAGTTGTCGCCACAGCAGCTTCAGGCGGGGAAAGAGAAGTTGAAACAAACCCCTCCGAAAGAAACGAGAGCCCGACCAACCACCCCTTGGGAACAAGCCATTTTGAACCGCCGGGAAATGGAAGGCAGTGGTTTAGGAAAGGCCACCGCTGAAGAATTGATCGACCAATTGTATGTGATGCTTGGTTAGATCAAAGCCAGCAACACTTCGTCAAAACTCCGGAAGGAGGTTGTTTCTCTGCTTTCAACTCTCGTTGAGCTTGGTGTCATCAACGAGTTCCAGCGGCGCAAAATTTTCAGTGATTGTATCGCGCAATGAGTTTCAACCTGCTGCTCGACTCGCGCTTTGTGAATCTGCAGAGAAATGGGGCCAACCAAACCCCCAGCGATTTCAAAATCTTCCTCAATCCACCGATTGAATTGGACCCAAGCAAAAATCACAAAGTGGCGTTAAACAGGCTAATCTCCATGAGCTGCTCTTGGTACAATATTGCAGAAGCTTTTGGTAACAACAAACTGAAGTGGAGAAAAAAGACCGACGCTTGGCAAACTTTGATCTTCCCTGACGGGATGTATGATTACAGCGACATCAATCAAGCTCATACAGGGTTTCCACAGGCTGCAAACAAAGAGCCCATCTTCAATTTGTATTTCAACTTCACCATTTACCGGGTTGTGGTTTTTGTGGCCAAAGATTACGAACTCGACCTCTCCAGCGGGGAGTTTGCCAGTTTGCTTGGCTTCGAGAAAAAGACCCTGATGGATGGAACGAATTTCGTGGGAGACAAGATTCCAGACATCACACGGAGTGTCGACAAGGGTTTTTCTTCATTGCGATCTGATAACGCGAAGGGCGAATGATGTGCCGAGTGACGTTTTGTACAGCTTGTCCACCACGGATCTCAAGGTCAGTTTCCCTTTTCGAGCAGAACCTCGTCGACTTGATTACCACCCTGTCAACAAAACCCGGATTGATTCTGTGGGGATTCGGGTCACGGACAGGCGAAACAACGCCATCGACCTCAATGGGGTTGATGTGGCTTTGAGCCTCACGATCGAAGAAGAATGAATCCAAGGGGTGAGGAAAATTCTTGCCAAGGTATAAACAGCTTTGCACGAGGGGCAATGACTTTCCCAAGCGTCTTTCCCAAGACGAGCGTGCTGGACGTTATCGCTTCAAACACAAAGGCTCGGGGTAATGCGCGACACCCTCCTTTCCCTTGGAAAGGAGTTCAAAAAGGGCGCAACCCAGGCCGCAAAAAAAAAACCACGAAAGCGGTCGTTGAAACAGTGGGTCGAAAGACAGGCCAGGTTGGGGTTGAAAGGGGGGCGACAAGATTCGACAAATATTGCGGAAGCGCCGCCCTGTCCACCCAAAGGTGGGGTAGCAAACATCACCCCCGTCTGACGCAATGTTGAAGCTGACCGAATTTTGGCAAACCAACTTTGAAATTTTTTGCCGTGAATATACCAACAATGTTTCAGTCGCCGCGCGTTGTCGAAAAGGTGAATTATGAGCAGGTGAACCTGGACACCCCACTCACGCTGCCGGGCAACCATCAGCACCAAACCCGGGCTGAAGTTCTCTGTGAAAGACAGGGATGTTTTCCGCGACTGGTACAGCGCCTATTTTCACGTTGAATACACCTTTGAAGCTCTCGCGGGCAGAGCGAACATTGCGAACAACGCACAAACAGCACAAACAGCTCTTTCACGCTGATAAAAAACATGACTGTGCAGTCGGCGGGGAAACCCGTTTACGAAGCAACCGGCTTCCACAAGGTGATTTTCGTCAAAAACCTGGTGGAATATTCTGACGATTTCGCGCTAACTGTGGCCAAGGACGAGTTTTGGTATCCGGACAACGACAACACAACTGTGACAAACCCCGCAACCCCCTTCACAAAATGCCGCAATCCACGCAAGGCATCTTCTTTCGCGGGGTGGCGCCACGGTCAAGATTGTTATCCCCCTCAATCGCTACTCCCCTCCCTCCCTCCTCCCTCCGTTGCAGCTTGAGTTCGAAATTGTGCTGAAGGATGACAATGAAATGATCTTTCAAAATGACGCCACCGAGTGGCGAATTGTGGTCCGAAAGTTCGAATTGTGGGTTCCAAGCCTGCAGCTGTCCCCAGAAGGGCAAAAGCTTGTCAACGAAAGGTTCATGATGCCGCTGGGCAGTGGCAAATTACCCCCAGTGTGAAAACCCCAAACATGTCTTCGTTTTCTTCCAACAAACGCGAAAACAAAACGCTCTGCAATTCAACCCCTTCAGCTTCGACACATTCGACCTCGATGACGACGATTCGGCGAAATTGGCCACCTGTCAGCTTCAATACGGGGGGGGGGGGGCGGGGGTTATTACCCCGAACTGGATTATGAAGGTGATGATCAGACACGCATCCGTCGCAACCTCATCCAGTACAGGAAAAATGATTGCAACACGGGGACCCAGCTGAATGTGGCCAACTACTCAACACTTTACCCTGTCCTTTACTTCGACCTCAGAGCGACCAAAGAAAGCATGACGGGCGACCCGAAGAAGTTGGTTTTGCATTACCGGTTGAACGAAGTTGCCAACGCACACGATTACACCATCTTCACCACTGTCCTTAATGAGGAAGAACTCGTCATCAAACGGTTGGAAATGAGCTAGTTGTGGCTTGAACCCCTGGGATGGAAAAATGTTTTTCTTGATATAAGATGGCGTCGGCGTATCATCCTTTCAAGATTGCGCTGACTGACAGGCAAAAGCAAAGCCTCCAAAAAGCTTTCGCCAAAAAAAGGCTGTGACTCTGCACGTTAAGGCTGAAAAAATTGGGCATGGTGAAGACCTCCTCCTGACCGCCACCCAAATGAACTGAATGAAAAAGGCCGCCTGCGAAAAGCGCGGCGCCGATGTGAAGATGAGCAAGACACATATCGCGAAAACTGCACAACGTGGCAGCAACCTTTTTACCACAGTGCTTGGTTTGGCCCGTCCCTCGCGCCCGCAGCAGCCAAGGCTTTGGCCACTGCTGGCCTCAGCTTTGGCGCGGAAGAAGCTTTGAAAAAGATTTTTGGAAATGGTTTTGGCCCCCAGGAGATGCAGTTGTACAAACTCACACAAATGTTCTCCCCCGCCCAGAAAAAAGCTTTGAAAGATTTCTGATTGGAAAGGGTCTGGTCAGGGGTGGGTGCAGCGCAATATGGAGGTTTTCTTGGAATGCTGTCTTCCATCGGCGTTCCTCTTGCCATTGACCTTGTCAAAAAGATGTTGGGGAGTGGAATGCAAGTGCCGTCACGCCGCTCAGCGCCCCTGCGTCGACAACTGCCTCCACCTCCTCCTCCCTCCAGGGGTCAGGGAATGCAAATGCGCCCTCCACCCAGCTGGCGCCCTCCACCTCTGGGGGCGCTGGAAGGACTGGGAACGCCCAATCGTCAGGCGGGGGAAAAATGAAATTAAGGGACGTGCCGCTTTCCAACGTTGACCTGATAAATTGTTGCAAATATCTCGGCATCCCACTCAAGGGCATCTTCTCGCGCAATGAGGCCAAACCCCTGCACCATTCACCCTGCATCCTCAACATGGATGATTTCGGAAGCTTGGGCACACATTGGGTTTGCTGTTGGAAGGGAAAAGACATGGAATATTTCGACTCTTTCGGAATGCCACTCCCAAATGAC
This sequence comes from Pachyseris speciosa, assembly GCA_016490735.1. Classification (NCBI taxonomy): domain Eukaryota; kingdom Metazoa; phylum Cnidaria; class Anthozoa; order Scleractinia; family Pachyseridae; genus Pachyseris; species Pachyseris speciosa. The sequence goes on along the minus strand of JAEMWC010000092.1, from coordinate 502,478 downwards.
TGGGAGCAGGAAATGCGAACGTTGGAAAAAACCACTTTTCTTTGCAACGGCAACCAAATTCAGTGGATTGGAAGTGTGAGGTGTGGTTACTATTGTCTGCTTTTCCTCAATGAACGAAATAGAGGCACGAGTTTTGAAGACATTCTCGAAATGTTTTCTGGCGATGTGCATCACAACGAGCGGGTTGTGAAAAATTATTTCCTGAGTATACCGTGAACCTTGAGGCAATGGAGGTTTATTGTGTGAAGGACAAACGCAAAACCCCGAATTTTCCAGGGACCGAAAGGGTTGTTTCAACCAAAAACCACCGACGACTGCTCAAGGCCAAATGTACGGTTTGCGGCATGACAAAAACCCGGCTTCTTGCCGGGAAACTGACGGAGGCCTCTTTTGCAGAGGGCGCTGGTGTTTTCACCGACCTTGCTGGAACAGCCACCGACTTGTTTTTTTTAGCACGGGGTTCCGTATCTTGCGAAAAAGGGAGTGGAAATGGGGCGGTATTACACTTCAGAAGCTTTGCGAAATCCAGATGTGCAAGAGAAATTTATCAATTACGGAATGAAGAAAGCCGCCCCGGTGCTTGGAAGGGTTGGCCGAGATCTGCTTGACCAACTTTCTACAAAAGTGCGGCCAAACATCCGATACAAAACCGACAGGTAAGATCTTGATGGAAGGGGCCTTCCTGTTCCTTTCCCAATCGTTGGTTTCAAGAAATTGTGGGATGTTGTTTCCAACCCAAACCTTTTCAAGGGTCCTGAAGTTTCAGCAAAAGAGGGCCGTGCGATGGTGGCTGAATACAAGCGGCAATACAACGAATACAAAAAACAGGTGGAACACGAAGTTACGGCTCGTGGATAAAATGGAAGGGTTTTGGAAAAGGCATTGGCGCTGGTCTTGGTGATCTTTTCGACCCCCGTTTCGTTTCCCGAGGTGTGTTGGTTCCAAAGTTTGCCACGGACCCAAAACTTTTGAAGGCTTTCAGCAAAGCCCTGCCCAACCACCGCGGTTTCTCAGATGTTCTCCAGAAAACAATGCGAAATTATTATGGAAAAGGTGTGGACATTCGTTCTCTGATTGGAAACTGCCGGCGCCAAAAAAAAAGGTTGGATCTTGCCTGGCCACAACTTCACTGGGCCCTACAACCCGCTCGACCAACAACTGTCCTTTGATCCAGAAACGGGTGAAATTCAAGAAATTTACCAACCTCCCAGTGGCCCAACCGATGCGGTGGCAATGCAGCATGATGTTGATTACAGCAGTTGTGCTTTTCGTGCGAAGAAGTATGGAGAAAATGAAAAAAGGTGCAAGCATGTTGCCGACAATAAAAAATCTCTTGAGGAGCCAAAGACAATGGAGGAGCCAAAGACAATGGGGCCACGCGCTGGCCCGAAACGCAATCAATGCGAAGGAAAAACTTGGTTTGGTCGTTTGAGTTCATTTACCACCCGGCAAACTTCCTCAATTATTTCCCTGTTTGGGTTCAGTTTTTCATTTACCCAACACACCACGAGCCAACACACCGCAAACATTGGTGTGGAAGAGCGGGGCAGGTATAATCAATGACCCACCTTTCTTCAAAATCTTGAAACTCGACATAATACATGGTCGCGATTTTTTTGCCAACAAGCCCAACAGCGACCGATCCGCCGACACATGTCGCATATTCCACATTTGGTTACAAATGTGAAACATTGTTCAATTTCACATAAAGGGGCGCCATTGAAAAAGTCAACAAGCTCGCCGTGAACTTCGCCCCACCCCGCGTCTTTTTTGTCCTGCAATTTTGCGTTCACAAAAAAACTGAGAATTCTTTCCCTCCGCTCTGCGGGAGTTCATTCATTTGTTTTGTGGGCGCCTCTGTTCAATAGACTGTATCGTAGATCCCTTTACGCTCAAGAAAGGTTTTGATGTGTTGTTGATCCTGGTCGGGGCATCTTTGCTGCGCCTTCACAACGAGATCAGTGAAGGTTTCAATGAATGCGGTTTCCGTTGTTTGTTGCACATACTTCCAAGGGTTCCCATAATTCGAAAGGAGAACATGGACAAACGCCATTGGTTTGCGATCCATCGAATCCTTTCTTTCCTTTCGCAGCCACTCATCAACTTCGAAGAGAAGCTCATCCCTCAGCGCCCCTGAAAGTGCCGCTTCGCCTTGCTGTGCCATCGTTTGCCAAAACCACCCCTCTCTTTAGAAGGGCGTGGGGGGCACTGACCGCGCGGATGTTGAGACGTGTTTGTTGACCGCAGAAGCCGCTGGCGCAGGCCCTGTCGCTGAAGGTCAACAGAGCTTCCTCTGGCGTTTGACTGGGTTCCATTTCCTGTGTGTTGGATCAACCGTCTCTTTAAGACCGCCAATACTGAACCAAATAATATATCCATACCCAACACAAGGGCAGGTGTCAAATCGATTTTTGGTTTTTCACCTGTTGACGAATTAACTTTTTAAGATCTTTATGAACCACAGACCACCCAAGAGCCTTTCTTTCATTTATTTTTACATCGATGAGATGCTTGAGAATCTTCTCCTGCAGCTCGGGTGGAAGTTTTTGAATAAGATCACCAATCTCTTCCGCCTGCATGCGGACGGCGGCCATTCCTGCTTGTAACCCTCTGGTGCCCTTTCTTTAATAGGGATACAACACATTTTGAATGGCTGAACGAAGGCGGCCCGATGGGGCGCAAGGCCCGCAAGAAGCTCCGCAAACCGCTGCTCTTCTGGCGGGGCCATTTCCGCGAATATTTGCTGAATAAACTCCTCAAGAGCTTGTTGGTCAATGTTGTTTCCCATTGGTGAGCTCACAAATGCTGTCTCAAATGGAGACACACACACTGTGTTTCTTTAATAGGGCGACCCGGCCGGGTATTTAACAAACAAAAAATTCCCCTGAGTACTATAGCTGGGGTCGAACAAATCACCACTTGATCCTGGGGGCTTAATTTCCCCAAACAAACCCCCAGCGTCAAGGTCTGAGCGAGGGAAGACCTTGATGTTGGGGGGTTTGTTTGGGGAAATTAAGGCTCCCAGGATCAAGTGGTATTTGTTCGACCCCAGCTATACTACAAGTGTTAAAAACATTAAATGACTGGTTCCCTCCAACGAGCATATCTTTTTGAGAGCTTTAACTTATATGATATATATCAGAGGCTTTGTGTAGATATTTTTTTCAGCAACGACTGATTTTTTATTAAAGCCCAGTTTTTCTTTAATGCTTGTTAAGGTTACGTTATCTGTAATATGTTGTCAGACGTAAGTGTAAAGTGTAAAAAAGATTATTTGGGGTTATAGGCACTTTAACTAATATTTATATTTAGTGAACGGGCGGTTTCTATTCTCTGCGAATCTCTTTAACTGCTGTTTAAAGACAACGTCGCTGTGGTGATTTGTAGGGAAAGGTAGAGCAGATTCTCAATTCCGTTCCCGACTAAATAATTGGTGTTGGAAACCATTTCACTATAAAAAAAAATTGCGATAAAATGTTTCTAAAAAACATGACAAAAAGATAAAGAAGGTAAAAAAGCTAATTCGACGACGTTTCGACGTAACGCCATTATCAAGTCAGAAAATAATAAAATTTTTGTCATGTTTTTTAGAAACGTTTTATCGCAATTTGTTATGGTGAAATGTTTTTCAAAGCCACTTCTTTTCCGTGTGTTGGAAACCGCCATTATTTTTACAGGGTCTGGAAGGGGGGGGGGTCTTAATCCCGCATTCCCGATCAATTTTCACGAGAATCCCGCATCCCGCACTTTTTCTTTTCTTTCCCGAATCCCGAGTTTTTGTTTGTTTGTTTGTTTGTTTTTTCATTCCAAAATATACATCCCCGGATACGGGTGTCAAATTCAAACTACTACGCATCTTGTGAAAAGGTCTTGATATAGTGCGACTTTAGCAATCGTCCCGTTTTGGGGTTCTCTCCGCGGCGGGGCCTGTGCTCTTGCCATTTCCTCTAATCCACTGAAGGCTTTCATGTTTGTTTAAAATTTAAAAAACTCTGTGTGATCGTCGCTAAGAGGAACATTGAATTTCTCTTTGTGAATGGGCACTGTGTTTCTGGCGCTGCAGAAGGCTCGTCTGTGGTCACAAGAAAGAACGACACCGAAACTCTCACCGTCTTGAGAGAGCTGGCATCATTATTTGTCATAATTGCATAATTGGCCGTGGAACTGTCGAAAAATCCCCTTAGATTACAATGAAATAGAAAAGATTGAGCAGTTGTGCGGTCATTCAATGCTATTACACCACATGCACGTTCCTTGTATTTCCTGTCATCCAGCCGGTTAAAACAAAATACTCCTTCAAATATAAAAAATTTCCTGTACTCAGAGCGCAATTAAAAGACTTAAACACGAAGACGCGCTATATAAGGAGCGGTACCTAAGGTGCGTTCGGATCATTTGTCAATCAGACAACCGTCGACCCATACAGAACTCCGTGACAATTTGTGCAATAAAAAACCGCTTCTGAGCAACAAGTTTGTAGTATTTTGTGTCTTTCTTGTTTTCTAGTCCCTCAGTGACTTTTATCGCCAAGGAAAAATATGTGGAGGTTTGTATGTTCTGAAATTGCCGTGCCAATGTTTCCTGTAACGAGCAAAAACATGGCGGATGTCAGACTCTTTGCTGTGATAGTTGCACTTGTATTGAGCTATTTTAATCAGACTGTAACATCCAAAAGAGCTAACGGCAACTTTAAGACTCCGCTGTCAGGCTCCACAGTTTTAGAGGACAGTTTCAGCAAGGAACTCCATACGAAATGCAACAGCAAAGTGCAGCAAAGAATACCAGTAACAGACGAAACGAGAAGGCATGCAATCAAAACCCACACAAAGCAGAGGTATTTAAAAGGAAAGGTAGCATATTACTTCAATTCAAATGCTACATTTAAGGTGGAAATTATCAGAGCAGGAGATGTTGAAATGAATCCAGGTGATATTAGAAATCCCTGTTCAGTATGTGGCAAATCGGTAGCAAGAACTCA
>JAEMWC010000092.1:480000-492500 GCA_016490735.1 Pachyseris speciosa | reverse complement strand
CGAATTACCCCCCACCGAACAGATATTTAGCGAAACTTGTCGTTGGGTGCCCCTGCCTGGTCCCAGGCTAGTATAATTCAATTGTATAATCACAAATACAACGGAGAATTATAATACACACATACCCGTACAGAAATAACTGAAAAATTCCTCAGTTGATTTCGTTATCTTTTGAAATAAAAGTCTTAAATTGTTCACTGAGCACTCTCATTTAAAATTGTACCCAGAATACTAGAAGTGTTTCTTTCTCACATTCATGGGATCAGCCGACTGGCCTGTGACAGGCCAGAAACGCGGTGATGTGGTTGAAAGCGGAGCAGGGGTCAAAGATCATCCGAAACTTGTCACCGTCGTGTGAGCTGTGACTCCCACGCGTTCAGAAAATATGGCTAAACTCTCTTGTTCTTATTTCATTGGTATCATTTGTGAACGTTCTTGGAGTTACTAAAGATAAGAGCAAACACAAAGATCTCTAAAGACGGAAGGAAAAACGAGATAGGTTTGGATCCTGGTGTGATAACACTGATTGACTGCTTCACATCAGTTGCACAAATTGTGTGACCACGTTTACCTTTTTAAAATTAATCAGATGATGATAGTTGTGGGCCATGAATTAAAATAATCGCAATTCATGCCAATTGCCTATCCATACCATTTCACCATCCATGCCATTCCTTATTTTTTGTTCGGGATCATTTGCGGTCCAGCCTGGTGCAATAGGAGGATCATTTGCGGTCCGGGATCATTTGCGGTCCAATTTGGGGATCATTTGCGGTCCGGGATCATTTGCGGTCCTGGGATCATTTGCGGACCCGTACAGATCTCCAAAAGACAAAGAAAAATCAATTTAAAAAAACTTAAAATATACAAAAAAAAAAAAAAAGAAAAGAAAAGAAACTAACACGAAATAAATATAATCCGGGAGATTAATTGGAGAAAAAAGAAGACAAAAAAATTATTTATTACAAAAAAAAAGGGAAGTTTATAAATGCCCCACCTGGAAATGATAGCTGTGGGGGCTGAGTGAGGATTGTTTTAGCGCTTTCGTTTGCTTACAACATTTTCAGAAAGACTCACCCTCATAGCGTCTTCTGTCATTGCTCTTTTTTTCGAGGGGCTTTCCAAGAGTCGCTCCTTTGCTGAAACCTAACTTAGTATGGTGCCCAATATACCTTGAAACTTTAAGATAGGAACCTCGAGCACGTGAAATCCGCTGCTCTCCACTTCTGATCGGTTAAGGATATCTATAACAACTGAGGACTCCGTCAGGCCTACTTTTACAGTAGGCGATAAACGTGGTTAATCTGCTCCAAGAAAGATTTTCTTCCCAATAGCAAGGCTTCTCACTCCGTTTTTGCAGCGAGGGCCGCACTTCATGGACCTGTTTGTTTCTTAAGGTTAAACATGTACGAGGCTAGTGTAAAATCTCGCGGGTCAGCTCGTTAAGCTGCATTTCATTTAATGATCCCGCATACGATCTTTCATAATAGTTATCCCTATGTCCCTTCACATCTACTCAACTGGAAAGAACAAACCAAGTCCCAGACTAAGAATTCAGTCCTGTCACCCACCTCCTCCTGTAAGACATCTATCGTCTTCTTCGGTTCTTTTAACCCACTTATTCATTATTAATTACAGTTTCTAGATTCCGTATTCCTTATTCCGGATTCTGGATTCCGGATTCCAAATTCCATATTTTAGGTAAACCCCCGGAAAACAATGTCTGCCGCAAAAGTCAACATACCAGACGAAGGCGTTGTCAGTCAACGAAGACCAACTGAAGGACCCTGAAACGTTTTGCAAGACTGATAGTTAATGTTATTAAGATCGTAGGAAAAAGGTAAACAATGTTTGCTTCCACGCTGGCGAAGAAATCTAGAAACATTGCTCTGAGATATCGAAGAACCTTCAAAATCCACCGAATGTTGCGGCGAGAAACATGATCGAATGAAAAGATCGCAATCATTCTGGTTGCCTAGCACGTGACATAGATCTGCGACCGATAAAGCTCTACAGCTTTCAATGAACATTTCGTTCGACAATTTAAGACCTCTTTCGAAGTACTCCGCAAGAGTTGTAGTTGACTTTCAAAGAAAATAAATGCGTTTTGATTTTGTCAAAGTCTTTCATTAGATGTTTAAAAGTTTCGTTTCATGGTGGATGAGGGGCATTACTAAACCACGAAACAGCGAAACGAAACACCGAAACAGCGAAACGAAACACCGAAACAGCTATTTTTTTTCCTACTTTTTTCTCAAACACCGAAACAGCTATTTTTTACCACTTTGATGGTGAATAAAATAGACAGGCCAAACATGACTCCTGGCATTGGTCCTTTGCTGTTATCGTTGACCTTCAAAGTTTGGCTCTTACGAGTATATCTTACTCTAACATTCGAGGATCTCTTTTTCTCCCAGCCAGCAGTGTGAACTCCATCAGCCAGACTGCATGGTGCGTTTTCACTAAACCCTTTTCCGTTAAACATTAGCCTGCATAGCAGACTTTTTGGTGTACGAACGCTCGTTTAAAGACGGCCATTTTGGAAGCCATCCAAGGAGAGAACTGGGGACGGCCAGTGTAAGATTTGGATTGCGGATTGCAGACCCGGACTGCGGACCCGGACTGCGGACTGGGTATAAAACGTGGACTGAGTATAAAACATGGATTGAAAGCTGCGGACTGGGTACAAACCGCGGACTGAGTCCAAAACATTGTACAAAAAGCACGGAGCAACGAAATTTATTACTGCAATCAAATTCTTGAACTGTAGGAAAGGTGCTTACAATTGCTGTAAATATTACTAGAGTACACAGAAAACCTACCTATTTTGACCTCGAGCTCTTCGTGATAGGAAAAATGGCGACGCTTGTCGGTTATAATTTCATGTACGGTAATCGTGTTGTACCATTTTGGCATGGAAAACCGCTTGTTTAAAATACTTTTTTTTAAACGCTCAGAATTGTCTGATCGAGAATCCACTTTAGTTGATTCTTGATCGCAAATATGGAATTTGGACTTTCTCCCAAAAAAGAAACGCAGTGGTATTTCCTGTTTTATCTTCAGTTCTCTGCACCAGTGGCCAGTTGCAGTCGAACAAGCACGCATTTCCATTTACAGCATTTATATCTAGATTTGTGACCAGCAATTTTGTGATGCACGCCAGTGCAAGGTCCGGTTCCATTTTATATGCCTTTCTGTTTCCATTCTTCCCAATAATAATTTCTTCGACTCCCTCGATCTAGTGTTAAACTCGTGGAGTTAAGTACAATTTCAGGATAAAATCTCTACTCTTATACTTTCTCTAGCTCGGTCGATGTTGGAACTGAGCTCGTGTAACTGAGCATTACTATGTACGTGACAAATCTTGACACGGAATAAGCAGACTCAAGGCTTTTTTAACCTGCATCTGGGCCAGTACAATCCTAGTTTTGTTCTATACTCCCTTTTTTATACTCCGTCCGCTTTTTGTTCCAAGTCCGCAGCCTTCAGTCCTCATTTTATACGCAGTCCACGTTTTATACCCAGTCCGCAGTCCGGGTCCACAGTCCGGGTCTACAGTCCGCAATCCATATCTTACACTGGCCGTCCCCAGTTCTCTCCTTGGATGGCTTCCAAAATGGCGGTCTTTAAACGAGCGTTCGTACACCAAAACGTCTGCTATGCAGGCTAACGTTAAACGGAAAAGGGTTTAATGAAAACGCACCATGCAGTCTGGCTAATGGAGTTCACACTGCTGGCTGGGAGAAAAAGAGATCCTCGAATGTTAGAGCAAGATATACTCGTAAAAGCCAAACATTGAAGGTCAACGATACAAAGGACCAATGGGAGTCGTGTTTGGCCTGCCTATTTTATTCACCATCAAAGTGGGAAAAAATAGCTGTTTCGGTGTTTGAGAAAAAAGTAGGAAAAAATAGCTGTTTCGGTGTTTTGTTGGTGGGGCTGCAGTAATTGGTCAGCAGTGTTGCGCATGGGGACGAGTGTGGGTCTGTGTGTGTAGAAAGTATGGCCGACAGCCTGAATAAGGATTGCTCGTTGTGTTGGCCCCAGTTGTTCCTGTTCCTGTTTGCCCCGGCTGGTCAACATGGTGTCAGAAGAAGACGAATCTTCGCCTCAAGTTTACTTTGAGTTTTAGTTGTCCTGTGTCGACTGCATGACATCGAACTGTGATTGCAATCGTTCGATAAGTTCCCGCCATTTTGTTGTCAAGTTGGTTCTTTCCAATTTCGTCGTGTTTGCTGTTATAATGGCGGGCACACCGGTCGGTTTTCCGGTCCCTCAGATGCAAGAAGGTTTGGACGATCGGGAAGCTCTAGACTGTTTTATTTTAGACTACATTGATTACTGTACGGTGATGGGATGGTTCGTTCCGAAAGCTGGCTGCAAATATGACTCTGGCAGCGAAGCAGGAGTGGCTCAGTGGAAAAATTCGGATTTGTGTATGTCTACACTTCGCGCTACGCTTCCGCCGAGGATGAAGAGACTAATAAACCCAAGCAACAAGACCCTTGGTTTATCTGCCACGGATAATAGTAACCCAGTGAAAGTTCTTCAGGCTCTCATTAGGAGATTTGGTGGCAGTGTGAGTGTTCAAGCTGAGCGACCGAGAATGGGTCGCATGTTTCAAGCTGAAGGAGAATCAATCAGTGCCTGGGAATGTCGAGTGGTAGAGCGAGCCAAGTATTGTGAATATGGGGACTTTGAGGATCAAGCTTGTCGTGACAGGTTCATTGCTGGTTTAGTAGATGAAACTCTACAAGGAAAGTTGAATACTAATGGTCATCGGACCAAGGAAGGAGTCATTGTTTCGTTTCGTACTGTTGTTGAAATAGCTAAGAACTATGAATCTTCCACTGATGCGAAAAGACTGATGAGGCAAGTGCGGGGGGACCAGGAGCAAGTCAACTGGGCAGATAGAACCTCTCGTTTGAAAGGAAAGAATTCTCAGCCCCCAAGTGATAATCAACGCAAAGGATCATACCAAAATGAGTGTAATTATTGTGGAGCCAGGCCTAGTCACCCTAGAGACAAGTGTCGTGCAGTTATATTTAAGTACATGTGTCGGAACTGTGGCAAGGAAGGACATGTCGCCAGGAAGTGCATGAGAAAACCCCAGAAAGTAAATGCAGTGGATGAATCTGGGTCTGCTTGTGAACAAAACGTGTATCACTTGTTTACTTTGGACATTCACTCTGTGAGAGCTGTTTCAGTGCAGAAACAGAAAAAGTTCTTTGCCGCGATCAAATTATCCGTCGCTAAAAATCATTTTGTTTGGAAAACACTCCAATTGGATACAGCTTCGACAACCAATACCCTGGCAGTGGACGATCTCTGGAGTATGTGTCCAGCAGGATTTGATGTCAATTCCCTGATTCGGCCATCTCACGCTACTTTGCACACCTATGGAGGAGGTGTTATCACACCTGTGGGGCAGGTCAAGTTAGTTTGCGAAACTCAAGGAAAGTGTTACCCTCTTGAATTTCAGCTGTTGAGTAAAAAGAGCATGGGATCACAACCACCCCTCTTAAGTGGATCCAACTGTGTCAAGCTGGGGCTGATTGAGATAAAAAGAAGTACCTTGCAGTCAATCCCAAGTGTCCGGAACTGTGAGGACGGGATGGTGCATCAACTTCAATCAAGTACCCAGGGGGACAGTGACACTGCTGACAGCGGGGACATCACAGCCACCACCCTCCAAGACACTGCTGCACTAGAGCTTACATCTGCTGTGTCAAGTCCACCCAGTAGTATTGATCCACTCGGCCCTACCTGTGGAGATGAAGGTATTGCTGCAGTTGTTGCCGAAAATAAACCTGGCGTGAGTAGTGTCAACCAGTTTAGTGTTCCTCGTGTGCCTGTTCCTTGGGGAAAGTTAACCAAGGCCATTGTTTTGGATGCTTTCAAGGATGTTCATACAGGGTTAGGAACTTTGGGCCCGCCCTTGCATATCTCCATGAACCCTAATGTGACTCCAGTTCAAGCTCATCCCCATCGGTGTCCTGTAGCTAAAGAGCCTAAAGTAGCAGAGGCAATACGGGACATGGAAAAGCAGGGTATCTTGAAGAAAGTCACTGAGCCCACTGCGTGGATCTCTAATAGTGTCTACAGAGAGAAACCAGATGGTAGCCTACGGGTTTGCATCGACCCCAGTCAAACCATAAATAAAGCCATTGAGGTCCCAAAGTACCCTATTCCAACTGTTGATGAGTTACTGCCAAAGTTGAGCAACGCCAAAATTTTTTCCTGTGTGGATGTGTACAAAGGATTCACTAACATTGTGCTGGATGAGAGTTCTTCATTTTTAACCACCATGCATACCCCAATAGGAAGATACCGTTGGTTGCGTATGCCGTTTGGTGTAAGTTTGGGGCCAGAAGAGTATCAACGAAGGCAACACGAAGCGCTGGAGGGCTTGAAAGGTGTTGTTAACAAGGCAGATGACATCTTAGTATTTGGAAGTGGAGAAACTGTCGAAGAGGCGGAAAAGAATCATGACATGAACTTATGGAACTTACTGTTGCGCTGCCAAGAAGTAAGCCTTAAATTAAACCCTAAGAAATTTCAGTTCAAAGTCAAGCAAGTTACCTGGATGGGACATCTCCTCAGCGGCAATGGGATTTCTCCACATCCTGATCGTGTTCAAGCCATTGTTGACATGAACCCACCTCAAGATGTTAAGGGGGTTCAGCGTTTCCTGGATATGTGCAACTATTTGTCACGGTTCACACCAAATCTTGCTGAAATTGTGAAGCCACTTACGGAGCTAACGCACGTCAACGCAGTCTGGTCGTGGTCCTCGCAACATGACCAAGCTTTCAAAGAGGCCAAACGTGTAATCGCAAATGCAGCGACGTTGAAGTTCTTTGATGTGAACAAACCATGTGTGTTACAAGTAGATGCCAGTGACACAGGCTTGGGAGGAGCATTGTTACAAGAGGGACAACCTGTGGCTTTCACCAGCTCCTCATTGTCAGCCACTGAAATAAACTATGCTCCTATTGAAAAAGAGTGTTTGGCCATCAAAGTAGCATGCACTAAGTTCTACCAGTACCTGTATGGCAAACAAGATGTTGTAGTCCATTCAGACCACCAACCACTTGAAACCATCTTCAAGAAACCATTGAGTAGTGCCCCCAAGCGCTTGCAGCGCATGATGCTTCAGCTTCAACCATTCAAGTTCACGGTGGTGTACAAGAAGGGCAAGTACATGTACTTGGCAGATACTTTGTCAAGAGCTCCTTTGACACAGCCTGCATCCTCTGGCACCCACGAGGAAGTATTTCAGTGTTACTCAGCGGATAGTCAAGAGCTGTTCAGAGCAGAGCTCAAGTCCCTAGAGCTAGATTGCTCCGAAATGCAACCAAGTACCTTAGAGGAGATCAGAGTGGCAACACAAGGTGACCATACGCTGTCTGCCCTTTGTCAGTTTGTGGCTCATGGTTGGCCACCAGACAAATCCCATGTTCCAACAGCGCTCCGTCATTATTACCCTTGCCGGGATGAGCTAGCAGTATATCATGGTGTTTTGTACAAGTCCCATAAGGTCGTCATTCCCCTGCAATTACAGTCTACTATGGTGAGAAAACTTCACCAAGGCCACCAGGGTGGTGAAAGTATGGTGCGTCGCGCCCGAGAAGTGATGTATTGGCCTGGAATGCGAGCAGCAATTCTCCAAGAAAGTGCCAACTGCCCTGTGTGTGCCAGCTACAGTTCATCACTGCCGAAAGAACCGATGTTGTCTCATGAAATTCCTCATGGCCCTTGGAAGTTCATCTCACAAGACCTGTTCAAGCACGGAGGACGGTGGTATGCTGTTACTGTTGACCACTACAGTGACTGGTTTGAAGTTGACTTGCTAAATGAGGACATTACTGCGGCACATGTTATTTCAGTTACAAAAGCACACTTTGCCCGCTATGGTGTGCCGGATAAGTTTCTGTCAGACAATGGGCCCCAATACGTATCTCAAGAGTTTGCGAATTTTGCCAAAGCCTATGATTTTCAGTTGATCACCCGATCGCCGTATTACGCAAGAGCCACCGGTAAAGCAGAATCCGCGGTAAAAGAAGCGAAAAAGATGCTGAAAAAGTCTGACGTGCTTACTGGTCTCTTAGAACACAGAAATACACCGCCTCAGGGTATGACCTTCTCCCCAGCACAGAGGTTTTTCTGTCGTCGAACAAAGTCAAGTCTGCCCGTTTCTGAATCATTGTTACGCCAGTCTGTGCCACCAGTGACAGTGGTGCGTGAGGAGCATCTTGACAGAAGAGCTAAAGCAAAATCTTACTATGACAAAACTGCGAGTAAGGAGCTAGCGCCACTGGTTCCTGGGCAGTTCGTTCATAGCAAACCCAATGATCATCACCGGGGTGAAAGGTGGAACTTTGGAGAGGTCTTAAATGAGGTGACGCCGCGGTCGTACCTCATTAAAACGCCTGACGGATTGGTTCGACGGAATAGAACCCACCTAAGACGTGCTGAGGCTCCGCGTTCATGTAATCAGCAACCTCTCACACAACAGGCCGTGCCCGCTGTCGAACTGCAAGAAGTGCCCACTTCAGACAGTCCTGTTGTTGCCCCGCCTACACTAGTCGAAGCAGTGCCGACCACTGATCGTTCGGTTGTAGCCACACCTTCACCAGTTGAAAGTCCAATGCAAAAGTCTCGTTATGGTCGACCGATCCGCCCACCGCAGAGGCTGGACCTTTAACAGTGAACAGTTAAAGCTCGAAAATGCTGTGGGAAAATGTTGTTGTTAATGCTCGGATTGTTAACTAACGTTGCTTGTTCCGGTTACGAATTTACTATTAATTTTTGTTTCGTTCCGAAACATATTAGGCGTTAATAGTTTTGTTTTGTTTTGTTTTGTTTGTTTGTTTGTTTGTTTTTAAAAAAAAGGGGGATGTTGGTGGGGCTGCAGTAATTGGTTAGCAGTGTTGCGCATGGGGACGAGTGTGGGTCTGTGTGTGTAGAAAGTATGGCCGACAGCCTGAATAAGGATTGCTCGTTGTGTTGGCCCCAGTTGTTCCTGTTCCTGTTTGCCCCGGCTGGTCAACAGTTTCGTTTCGCTGTTTCGGTGTTCCGGTGTTTCGTTTCGCTGTTTCGTGGTTTAGTAATGCCCCATTAGCATGAACAATAAAGTTTCTGATGGAGCTACAAATAAATCCGTTCTGAATATTGAAAGGTCATAGTATCAATAACTCTGCCAATGAATATGAGCCTCATGTTTCGAATACATTTTGTGCAACGCTGGTTTAAAAACTCAAAATTTTGCAAAGAATGTATGAACTCAGTGCTTTTGCCACCCAGAAATTTTGCAGTTTTTGGAAGACAATATCTCCTTGAATACTACAACTAAAGAACTAAAAATTTCGCAATGTATTAAATTTCACTAGCTCTTTAGCTGCCTGGAGTCAAATCACATCTAATGTAAGCAAAACCGTATGCAAATGAGCAAAAATATCAACAATGACGTAAGCATGAATCCCCCTATACCGGAAACCGACTCACACCGATTAATATCTGAATTTTCATTACAACCACCACTTACGCTTAATATACAACATAACTCTACTACTCCGAGCTCACACTTTGGTGTCCGAAGAAGTCGACAAAGTAAAGGAAATTCAACACGTTAAGGAAGCCTTGAAAGCCAATAATTATCCTGATTGGATGCTAACAATACCGAGCACTGAATCGGTCTCGAGAGATCCCGAAGAATCTGTTAATGAGAAGAGATCAATGCCATACATCAAGGGCATTTCGGAACGCCTCCAAAGAGCATCAAATCACACGAGATTACACTTGTACCCAAGCCTTTCAATTCCTTAAGATCACAACCGTAGCTCGGGTTAAGGACAAAACAGAAAATCTTGGAAAGTGTGGAACAGTCTATCATATCCATTGCGAACAATGTGACAAAGACTATGTGGGCGAATCGTCTCGGTTATTGGAAACTCGAGTAAAGGAACATCTTTCTACAAACTCGTCAGCTGTTCTTGAACATTGCCACCTCATGGCCGACGGGTCATTCGGTGGATTCCAGTAAAACAAAAGTTCTTGCCACGGAAAGTAATCAACACTTTCAAACGCCGCATAAGGGAGACAATTGAGATAAGATTACGTAAGCCCTCCTTGAACAGAGACAATGGCTTCCAATTAGCCAGCAGCTATGACACCATCTTAGCTCCCTCGGGACCATTATATAACCTTTCTTAACATTCAAATTTGCATTGTGGCTGACGAAGTTCGGTTGATCCGAACGAAATATCCCACTTGTAAGTCTTTTAATTGCGCTCTGAGTACAGGAAATTTTTTATATTTTAAATATCATGATTCCAGAGAAGGAAAACAATATTTTTACTCGGGCTGCCCGCGTCTCGCGCGGCGCCCGGGTCTAAGATTACCGACGGTTCTTCTTTTTCGTCGTCGAGTATCATCCACAAAGCTCACTTCCGGCGTTTCTGCGCAAGCGCTAACTATTTTTAACAGAGTGATGCCTCAAATGAAGAATGATCCTCGCAGTTGTGAACGCAATTGATGCAATTGCGAAAAGAAGCCTGAAAAAAATTCAGGACTTCAACGGGGTTTGAACCCGTGACCTCGCGATTACCGGTGCGATGCTCTAACCTAAGAGTGATGCCTGTTGTCACGTATCGGAAAATGTCGATTCACCTTGTGTCTTTTGAAGTCTGAACAAACAATATGTTAAGAGAAGTGTCTATGCGAATGTTTGCAAGTTCAACGGCGAGAAGAAAGCTTTTAACATGAGTAAACTTAACTCCAGATGGACTGCCGTGTTTCCTCGTGAGTAGTCTCTAGTTTTGGCGATGAATTTTGGGGCGGGCGAAAGGCACGTGCGCGCGCGAAGTTGCGAGGAGACGCGACGCGAGGGGAGCGCCAAAAATTGGAGACTACAGACAAAGGGAGTTTGACCTTTCACGGCCGAGTGATTCGGAAGTGTAAATCTCATATCAACAGCAAGAATGATGCCTGTTGTCACGTATCGGAAAACGTCGATTCACCTTCTGTCTTTGAAGTCTGAACAACTAATATGTTAAGAGAAGTGTCTATACGAACGTTTGCAAGTTCAACAGCGAGAAGAAAGCTTTTAACATGACCAAAATTTAACTCCAGATGGACTGCCGTGTTCCCCGTATCCGCTCCATTGAGATGTACATTTTGTTGAATAACTCAAGTACGGGATATCACACACCCCTGAGACTTTGACAGGTAGTTTATTTACTATTTTCCCACAATATCTCAATTTCTGGACTTTAATTTTTGAATGATAAGCGATTAGCTTTTACAAATGTACTAGCGTCACTTGAAACTGTCCAGAAACGTTCCTTTCTTGTGTTTCAAATGACCCTGGATTGACGTATTTGTAAGCAGTTTCACTCTGCTAATTAATTTTCTAGTCACATTTCACCGAGACTCCATTAACGTTTATGCGAAAAAATCCTACATCGTTCGATAAGCGTTTCCTTTCTCAAACGATTATCCATCGAAGCGAAAACAAGTGTGTTTAGTTTTTTTTTGGAATCAATACACTATTTTTATCACCTTGCAAAACGATAAACCTCTGTGGCCTAAAGGTCATTGTTCCTGCCTGTGACGCACCTAACCCGGGTTCGATGTCTTTTAGTGGTATATATCACGGGCTTTATTTTTTCTGTTTCTCTTTTTCTTTTTCTTTTAGAAATATTTTTTACAAGTGTTATAATTATTGTTCTCAATGGTTGAGCTGTATTTTAGAGGAATATATGTTGATAGGGGTCTAAAGAAATAGACTCCAACACAAGCTAAACACAATACGTCCGATGTAAGAAAGACAGACTTCCCTCTATTCTTTTGTTTAGCGCTAAGTTAGGGATACAATACTGTTTTTTGCAAGCCCGAGTTTAGGCTAATTGTAGCCTCTTGTTTATTCTAAAATACTGTTTGTTTAATTTTATCTGATCGCCTGCCAGTTACTTGACAGTTGACCATTAACCAGGGACTGTTCTTTTGATTTTTGCGTTTGTTTTGAAAGGAGACACTACTCAGCGTTCGCCTGGTTGATTCGCGTTTTCGCCACCTGATCGAGTCTATTTGATTCGTGACGATTTCCTTCTTTCCCGACAGACAGGCCAAAATTCTCGCATCCCGTTGACAAATTTTGACGAATCCCGCTTCCCAGGTAGCAGTCAAATCACGAATCCCGTCAATATATTTTGCGGTTTCCCGAATCCCGCATGTTATTTTGGTCGAATCCTGGATCCCGAAAATACCCTTCCAGGGCCCGGTTGTTCGAAAGCCGATTAACTTAAGCCAGGATTAGCGTAAACTTTGGTTGCAGTTTTTGTCTTTTGGATGAAAGTTTCTTTTGCTGATTTTTGCTTTTCAGGATTGAAGTCCTATAATCTAAAATTGTGTAGGATATCAGCGTTTAACAATGTTTGTGGATAGAGAAATAAACTCCTTGGTTAATTTTTAATCTTGGATTAGGGTTAATCGGCTTT
>JAEMWC010000092.1:450000-475000 GCA_016490735.1 Pachyseris speciosa | reverse complement strand
CAGGTAATTTTCGTTTCCCGCCATTCTGTACGCTGTTTACTCCAGCCACATTCATATTCGTTTCGATCTCGCGAGCCACTGAAGTCGAAGCTTCTTGAATTAGATGTCGTGTCCGATCCATAAGACTTTGTGCTCCACCTCTGAAAGATCTCATTTATTCACGAACACAACGCCTGATAGTACTCTCCAATTCATCATCCGGACGACCATTCGGCTAAGACGCCATCTTGCCAGATGAAGAAACGTCACTTGTTCAAATGTCATCCGCTGACCGAAGGAAAAGGGAGGGCTCGCTGGGAGCCGCTGGGAGCTGGGACCTAATGATGCGCAAAGGGAGTGCGCAGAAAATGTTGAATGAATATTTGGATCGTGAATGTGAACGGATATAAGCTGTTGAATGTGAATGAATACATCCCGTAAATGTGAGTAAATATATTCGTGAATAAGAAATATGTCGTTAAATGTAAACAAATATATTTCTTGAATGTAAACTTAGTTGTTGAATGTGAATAAATATATTCGTGAATAGCAATAACAGCCGTGAATGTGAATGAATATAAACTTTGTGAATTTTGCACCATTTCGCCAACCATAGGAGACCACACGTGATATACCATTTGAAGGGAATTTTCTGGGGTATGCTATAAATCACACCATAACGGAAATGGAGGAGGCCACAGATTGGATTGACAAGTGCCCAAAATGAAAAAATCAAAACATTTAAAATTTTCCTGTTCCCTGTACACACTGGGTATGTCCCTAAACTATAGCTTAATTTACAGCTCTCAGTGCATTGCTTGTTGTCAGATATTAACTTGGTCTAAAAAGTACAAAGACAAAAACTTCCAAAAGTTGCAGGGGTGTTAAATCACGTCTTGTGTAGGAGGGGGCAAGATATTATGCCTTCAATGTGCAGATCTTTCCAAGATCTTTTAGTTGTGAAGATTTCATGCAAATTGACCGAATATTAAGCATGTAATTGCATCTTGTGCCATTTGGCACTATCGGGGCTTTAAGGGTTAAGAAATACCAGTAAGTGGATGACCCTCCCCATAAAGTTGATATTTTTTCGGTCACCCTCCCTCAAATTACTCCAGCTCACCAAATGAATGCGTGTACCTTAGTGCCAACAGTTTTCCTACGCCATGGGAAAACGGAATTTGAACTTCCATTTTTGTTTTCCGTTTTCCTACGACATGGGAAAACAGAATTCGAACTTCCATTTTCATTTTCCGTTTACCTATGACTTGGGAAAACGGAATTCGAACTTCCATTTTTATTTTCTGTTTTCCTACGACATGGGAAAACGGAATTCGAACTTCCATTTTTGTTTTCCGTTTTCCTACGACATGGGAAAACGGAATTTGAACTTCCATTTTCGTTTTCTGTTTTCCTAATACATTGATAAACGGAATTCGAACTTCGACTTTCGTTTTTCGTCTTTCGTTTTCTTAAGACATTGAAAACTAGCCTGGGACCAGGCTCCGTAGTGGGGTTAAGGAGCGAAAAGAAGGTGAAAACCGGAATTTGAACTTCGATTTTTGTCTTTGGTTTCCGTGTTTTTGCCATTTCTGTATTTCCTGGGGCAGATCTAGGGTTGGTTCGGGGGCTTCGGTCGAACCCCCTAAAATTAAGACATTAACGTCTAAAAACTTTCGGTTACCACAGAAACGTGGTAGAAAAATTAAGGTAAGGCAGGACCTGGTAAAGTAAAACAGTAAACACAATAAAGCATGTTGCTCACAGTCTCAAATTCAGCGTTTTTTGGATCTGCAGTCTGGCATGCATCACTGGGGCACTAAGATAAGCTTTGGTGTGCCTCTTGCTAGGGTTAGTTGCTTGTTTATTCAGTTTTTTATGGAGCACAAAGTTGCAAAAAAAAGCAAGCCTGTTCAGCATGCTGACCTCAATTGCTAAAGTCACATCAACTGAATTTAACATAGATTTGTAAATATAAACTCAAATGCTCATCGATACATGTTGATCTCTTTTGCATTTTCCTTCCTTTTGACACAAAGTCTGGTTGATTCCAACATTTCAAAAAATCCCAGGGAGCATGCCTTCCCCCACCACGCCCTAGATGCTCCCGCCTTTAGCGGTCGTATATTCCAACTTCCTTTATATAAATCCTTATATAAATCCTAGTTCACCTGAACCAGAAGAATGTTGGCACTTTCTGTCGCTAACAAACCTCGGATGATAACAAACAAGATGACCGCCTTAGAAAATATCCTTTGATGAAGTCCTTTTACGCGCTGTTTTCTTATTGCGGAAATTTAAATAACAGCTATGAAGACCTTCTGATCTCGAGGTAATCAAGAACCATCACCCGAATCTAAGGGGCTGTAGTTTGCGAAGTGTAAAAAGGTTTTACAGTTATCATGGCATCTTCATCGTGGCGTCCGTTTCTGATGGCACAGTTGACTGATCAACATCGCAGTACAAGGTTATATTCAAAATCTATCATGAAAAGCCTTAGGCCTAGATACAAATATCCGGGTATTTTTTTAGATATTTAGAACATCTCATGATATTCAGAAAAAAATTATATTCGGAATTTGATAAGGAAAAATTATTCAAATCATGTTTTTTCCTAGGAAAAATGAGAAAGAAAGCTACTTAGTTCAATGTTAATTAGGGCATTGGCATTACAGTGACAGAAATTTATTCAAACAAATCTCCTCATACAGGCCTGCAGTAATCAGATTCAACAGTATTCTCCATTTATAATATATGCCACGTGTCTTATGTTAGCGATTGCCTGTTCAACAGAATGGCGGATGCTGATTCTGAAAGGTCAGATGCAGTGATTACAGTTCCAGATGATGTACCTTCTGAACCTGAAGCTAACTCACACACAAACCATACAATAGTGTCCCTTTTAGACCGTGTAGAGGCAGCACTAATGCTCCTAGTAAATAATCGTCAACTTTGCTTTAACTGCACTGCCCTAGTCTTCTTGGAGGCCGCTGGGTACTGAAATAAGTCTAAGGCCGACTTTATGTAAAATCATTTAGAGTTCTGTTGTATTCTGTACAAGGACATTTGAGAGGCTACTTTTTGAGGTTGTTACTGTAATAGTTATGAAAATAAAACCAGATATTTTTGAGATATTTAAAACTTTTTCAAGATATTTAGAAAAATATTTCGAGTCATTTAAAAAAAGGCGATGTTTACGTTACATTTGTATCTAGGTCTAAGCAGCCTGTGTTTTTTAACTTAATAGGGGGACCTAAAAAGCAATTTCGTTCTGTGATTTGTAACTCCTTAATAATTTCATTTTCTTGCGCTCATTCACAGGAAGGGTAGCCTCCTTCGCAGCCGTTGTTTGTGTTGGTCCTATTCTCCCTCCCCACCAATGTATGCTGAACTGAGCCGAACATTCCATTCCCATTGTGTCTGAGTATCCAATCAGGAGGGAGAATAGATAGGACACAAACAGCGGCCATGAAGAGGCCACGGGAACTTAGCCACCGAAATTTAAAAGCCACCATGTGATTGGTCAGTTCCTGGAATGGAATGTCCAGTTTGGTTCAGCAGACATTGGTGGGGAGGGAGAATAGGACCGACACAAACAACAGCTGTGAAGGAGACTACAGGAAGAGCTGACACTCTTCCGGTTCAGGTGAAATACAGAAATGACAAAAAAACGGAAATGAAAAACGAAAATCAAAGTTCAAATTCCGTTTTTCAATGTCTTAAGAAAACGAAACACGAAAAACGAAAATCAAAGTTCAAATTCCGTTTTTCAATGTATTAGGAAAACAGAAAACGAAAATGGAAGTTCAAATTCCGTTTTCCCATGTCGTAGGAAAACGGTTGGCACTAAGGTACACGCATTCAAATGGCCGCGCCCAAATGGCCAAGCCCAGGAAATTTAAAAGCGAAAATGATATCCATTTTTTGTACACTTAAATGTTATATCCACGTTTCAAAACAAAATTTGAAGAGTGGAAATGCATGTAGCACCACCAAAATTCTGAATTTGACTTATTGAGTAGAGGGTCCCCTATACTTTTTTCGTGAAACGTGATTGAGGCTATTTTTTCCTCGTGAAACATGATTCAAGTTTTTATTTATTCATAGTTTGTGATTGACCGTGTCAAGTCCACTCTCACGTGCGCGTGAAAGTGGTTTTTGAATTAAGCTTTCAGGCGACACATTAGCAAAGACTTTAATTAAACGTGATTCGTGAACGATCATGTTTTGCATGAATTAATTTAAAGTTATTTTAGTGTTCTGACCTGTAATTGAGCTTCTGTCATCTGTTTTGTCCCACTATGACCTTTGATCTCTGATGGAATTGATACATAAAACATTTTTGTCTCATATTTTGTATCTGTGAGACGTCTGTTTCTCCCGTGACATCAATGACACGCCATCCTTCAATGAACTCTTCATGAACCCCTTCCTCTGTCAACTTACACAAGGTAGCTGAAAACCAGTTGCCTGTGACTTCTGCAACGGAACTCAAGTACAGTGATTCAAGCAACTCTGATACTGAAATCGACCAAGAATGTGCATGGAACTTGTCATTCTTGAGAACTACTCGTTCTGGGAGGAGCACCACAATTAATTGGGGCTTATTTTAGTCAAATTTATTCTGCAAAGTGGAGGTGGCTAGTGGTGGATATTTACCGAGCTGCGAAAATATCCACCAGTGGCTATGGCAGTGAGGTGAATAATTGTTTTAGCTAGTATATAATAAAACAGTGAGCAGGATAGTAGAGCTCAAAAATGGTCATTGTTAACTCATTTATGCCCATGAACAATTATGATTTTCCTGCACAAATGATCGAATTGCTCCATGGTGAATAGTACTTGCCATCCCGAGTTTGAGCTCATAGCCAATCATTTCGTGTGTAAAACGCTATCCACTGTTAGTCGGTAACAGTGGTAGACTCCATTACAGCCCCATGCTATTCTTGATGCTATGAATTTTTTTAAACTTTGGTACTGTACTAGGTCATCAATCACCTAGTATCAGCCGAGTGGTTTACAGCCCCATAAGCCGACCAAAGTCGAGTTCAGGTTCTGTAGCATGAAGCCTTAGCATCATTAGGGGTATTGCCCATACCCTAGCATATGTTTGGAAAATCATCTGCAAAGAGCCATTAAAAGTCCTCTCAGCCTTAGCGACATTGAGATTACAAGTAGCATGAGCTACCTTTGGAGTGTAAACAGCCTAAACTGGTTACTCGATGGTTACTCTGTGGTTACTTTCAATTTAATGTGAAACACAAATTACTCAAGTTTTGTGTGAACATGAAGGAATTTGGGAATTATCTGTGATGCGTCCCAATATTTTTACGTGAATGCATTTTGCAGAGGGGTAAAGGGAGCCTCCGAGTAGAACCCACCATATCACCACCATGTTATTAGGCCACTTTTTTTCACCCCTTAACCACCAACACCTTCATGTTTATTCAGCCTATACATAGCCACATTGTGAAATCCCAACATTTAATTCTCTTTATAAATTCACCTCGTTAATAAAGTCATTCAAACCAAATGTGCCTTCCAAGGGACAGACTAGTGACAAATCTTGACAAACAATAACAAGGTTCTTTTATTTGAGTTTGGGGCCGTTGCCCTTTTAAAAGGATACTATCTGTAGCAGTTTGCTCCTGATATTGAAAAATTCAGTTACTATGTTCATCTTGCTTGAAAGAAACCACCCATGAAATTTGACCCTAACCTGTTAATGCAGCCACCACGTAACTATGACCAAATTCTAATGGTCCGTTGGTAGCTGTATTGACAGGTCTTCACTGTATTGTGATTTTTTTATGAATATGAACAGATATATTAATAAACTGTACAGGGTTTATTCTAGACTGCGGCCTTGCAGGATTTCCACAATTTGGAAAAAAATGCAACATAAAATTTACGTTGCCGTGTCAAATGGGGTGCAAAAAAATAGACCCAAGGATAAGTACTTTTTTGTTAAATAAAGTATTCAAAAACATCACACAACAACACTGATTTGATGGCCGCTCTATAAACTTACTTTGAACTTTTATAGCCTCTTACTGTCTCAATTCTCGGTTTTACCATCGCGCCATCAAAAATAAAAATGCAAACCATTCAATACAGAAAGTCTAGAATCTGGGAAATGAAAGAAGATAAATATACAAAAAGCCTTGCCAAGAATCAGGTCTGTGCAGAGATATTTGGAAAAATGTTGTACCCAAATTTATAAAGCCACATCACACAAAAGCCTGGAAATTCAAGCGTCCTCTATTGCTAAAAGAAGAAACCTTTCAAACCGAAATTTTTTTATATGAAAGGTTTTTAGATGCTGTAATTCCTCATGAAAGTAGAATCTCAGAAGAATTGATAGTTTCTTAGTTTGAATTTTGGTGACATCATGTGAAAACCGATATTTTAAGCTCACGTTCAGTACTTGCAAGTCTGTAAATGATTGTTTCAAGAAATGTTCATTTTCTCATGGGACAGTCTGTGCCAATAAGTTCAAGTACCTTTTGGGGGACCCACTTTCTTGAAAAAGGGCCCCCTAAAATTACAGAAGGGGGCCCATTTGACCCTCATTGGCCAATTTCTAGTAAGAATAAACCCTGCAGTACAGGTATCGTTTCAGTAACAGTTTGCCTTTTTCTGTTATTGGATTGTAGCTTTACAAGGTGTGCTGGGGCTGTTTAGTTCTTGGTTTGTTTTTGACAACCTTCGGAACATGGT
The DNA here is from genome assembly GCA_016490735.1 of Pachyseris speciosa. Classification (NCBI taxonomy): domain Eukaryota; kingdom Metazoa; phylum Cnidaria; class Anthozoa; order Scleractinia; family Pachyseridae; genus Pachyseris; species Pachyseris speciosa. The sequence goes on along the minus strand of JAEMWC010000092.1, from coordinate 468,301 downwards.
GGACATTTTTTATTTTGTTATATGTCTTACTGTTTGCTGTTGGGTAAGTATACAGTAAATTGGTAAAATGTCTGATTCAAAGAACTTTCTTAAACAAAATAATCTTGTAATTATTGCAATATCAAAAAGGTCATGATTTCAGAGCAAATGTTTTATTACAAGTTACAAATTAATTACAAGTTAATTGCAAATCCATGTACAGAATATAAAGCTATTCAATATTTGGCCAGGAAGTTCAAGTGAAATGATTTTTTTTGTGTGAAATGATTTTTAGCCTGTCTGACCAGGCTAAGCTTTCACCAGTCAACAGTTAAAATTTACTGGACATTTGTCTGATGACGGACTGTTATTTGCAGGCTTGGATACATGTACCGGTACATGTATGTAGTGCATGTACAATAAGATATTATATTGCACATTAATTTGAATCATTGATTAATTTTATGTTTGTAGGTTTGTCCTTGTGCTTGGTTATTGGGGATATGTATTGTCACTGGAGATGGCAAAAAATTCACAGGAGGGGGATTTTGGTCCTGTGTCTAAAGGACTGGAAAAAGTGATTCAGGAAATTCAGCTCAGCAAGAAGTCATTCAAAATGGATAAGCGACTTACTGGATCCAGCATTATTGATGAACCTTTACAGGAGGTAAAATGTACACGTATAGATGTGAAGATCATAGATTTTGATAAAAAAAATCATGATAATGATGATCATAGCATCATCAAAACATCAGACAGCTTTATTAAAAAAAAAAAACATGCAGCCCAAGAAAGTTACACAAGCTTGTGTCTTTTGTTATGTCCAACAGGCTGTTTTGGCATAAATTATTACTCGTTCTTGTTCTGGAGTCGAACCCACGACCTCTGCAATGCTTTTCATATCATTATTCATCCTCACATATTCATCACTCACAGGTTTATTGTACAAACCAACAAAATGACCTGCTCCCAGTTGGCTTGTTAGCTTATTTGGTAGAGCACTGCACCAGTTTCGCAGAGGTTTATTTTCACTACCTGCTTATTAGTACAGTGTAGTGTTTATAACTGCAATGATCATTCGCATATTCATAGATTCTAATTAAGTAGCAGGATTCTCAAATGTGGTGAAACTGAAATTTTCTTTTATATTTTGTGATTTAACTCTCCTAGTAAGTGACTTTGACCAATGCACTTTGGATAATACATTACACTACAGTACATGTAGTTCGAGCAAAAATTTTGTGACACTCCACCAGGGTTTTTAATAAAATAATTTTAAAATAGCCGTCTGAGCTAACTAAAGTAGGCGGAAAACTGATGACATTTTTTAATAAGAGGTAAATTCTGACAAAGTAGGTGGCGATTTTTGCCAGTTGCCGGCTTCTAATGAAACCCCTGCTCCACTTTAGCTCAAGCGAAATTCTGCGGCATTCTGCAATAGTTTGAGTGAAATTTTGCAACCCTCCACGATAGTTCCGAGCGAAATTCTGCGCCACTCTGCTATAGTTCAAGTGAAATTCTGCCGCACTTAGCAATATTTCGAGTAAATTGTTGTTTGTATTTTCTGGCTTTTTGCTTGCTGTAAATGACACATTTATCTTGTTTTGTTTTATCTCCCCCGCATTATAAACATCTCATTCTTCAACAAACAGCATGTGATATTTTTGTCACCCGACGAGGGCAAATTTTTGGCACATGCTAGGCAACGAATTCTATCAATGGATCGGATTTCATTTTATCTTTTAACAAGGGTGCTTTCCACTCAACAAAAATTTTCGAGATTTCCGGTTCAAAATCGAATGGAACGGGCAAAGTTCCAGGAAAATTTTCCGAAAATTTAGGAATACGTTTTGAGTGCACCCTCTTTGCCGGAATTTCCATTCACGAAAGATATCAGTTTTAGGGCCTGTTTACATGGAGGGAGGGTGCCCCAGCTAACCGAGTTACCCGGCTAACCGAGCTACTCTGGGAGGGCCAACTTTTCATATGTTTCTTTAGAAAACGTATTGAAGCATTTACATGCTAGACAGGGTAGCCTGCCTTCCCGGAGCACCCTGTCTACTTGCCTGGGGCACCCTTCTAGGTGGGCTAGCTTTTTGCCATGTAAACAGTTCATGCCGGGTTATCCTGGCTAGCCGAGGTGAGAAGACCGTGAAAGCAGCAATACATTCCAGGTCAGCTTTTAAAGTTAACTGCCCCTGGTGACAACGAGCAATCAACAAATTGAACTTACCATTAATTAAAAAGTTTCCTTTGTCCGCCATCTTGTTTGCTGTTATCATGGTCGCTCTAAGAATAGCCCACTGACTATCCCGCTTAGGTGAGTTGCATGTAAAGGCAGGCTATGTTTCAACTCACCTAGCTGGGGCACCCTCCCTCCATGTAAACAGGCCCTTAGTCTCCCTACCGGGCGTGAGCTCACGTGGACAAGTGGAAAAACCAATAAGCGGACAAAGCACTTTCAGCATGTCAATGCACGTTACCTAGTTAGAATTCTGGGATGTGGTCGGACGCTTTCCATTCGACCAGCAAAAATTCCAAAAATTTGTACCGGTTATTTTTGCTCAATGGAAAGCACCCCAAGTAAAAGTTCTCTTATGTTTTGTTTTGCATTCTGTAACGATCTCCTTCACAATAATGGTGTTCTCGGTAACCGGGCTGGCTTGCCCGCTCATAATGAACACAACAGACGTTTTTTTTTTACAAGAAAAAGATAGGAACAGCCTGGTCAACCGAGCTCAGTTTGTTCCAAATGTCTAGACGATTGGGCGCCGCTTGTCTCATCTCTGCATTTTTAAATTCACGCGCTTAGCCTTGCCACACAACTCTGTAATAAAAATACCGAAGTTTGCGAATTAATCCAGTTTTTCCACAAATTGAGCCCAATACTTCGAGCTATCCTTAATGTTTTTTGTAAAACAGTGGGTTCGCTTTAAAACTCTCATTAGAAGAACGACAATAACAGAACGCCGCAAGGCGGTTGGCAAATAATACAGTAGTGTTTTGTTCTTGTTACAAGCAGTGAGTGAGTTCCAGAGGGGAGACTGCGTGTTACTTTACACGCAGTCACTGAGTCTAAAATTACACGTATAAAATGTATTTGCGTGGACACTGCGTGGGCAGTGGGTGTAAAGTGAATGTAAGGTCCGTGTAAACTGCGTGTACTGCACGCACATTACACATGTGTAATGCTGCAATCCCTCCGGCCGGTACTGTAAGCGTATCAGGCACAATCTAGCATCACATGAACATTAAAAAGAATTCAGGCACAAGATTTGTGAAATTCCATCCCAGAAATATGTTGTGCGGTAATTTTATCCAGCACAGTTTAATGGTTGTTTGTTTTGATTTGTCAGGTGTTGCAGCTGTTTTTTCGTGATTATGTTCATGGATGGTATTATACAATCAGTACCGATGAAGGCTTCTTGTATGATCTCAGACAAACATTACAGAGGGCACTTATAGCATTTGCAAACAGGTTAAGATGCATTTGAATATTTGCGTCTTCTATAAAAAAAATAATGGCGTGTTATGATTTCTATGAATGGCAACTGCTGTCCAAATACACTGTTTAACAATTAAATTATGAGCTCAAGATTTCTATTGCATGATAGCTGAAAATGTGCCCTCGTCAGCTATCACGTATAGAAATCAAGTGAGTATTGTTTTAGTCTAGTAGTCATTCAAAACTAAACAAAAAGTATTATCTAATTCCTCATCACAGACACTTCGAAAATGAGAAGAAGCAGTCGCCATTTTGTTGACAATCACTGCTCACCATCTACATGTACATGTATCACAGAATAGATAGCGAGTAGCATAGCCAATCAGACAACGACATTCATGATAGAATGCTAGTAGATTTATACTAAAATGATAATATGAAATAGAATGCATCTGGAGCTTCAATTTTTTTGTTCTTGTTCTTGTCATAATTATGCAGTGCTGCTGCTCAGTGTATTTTGATTGTAGCTTGTATATTTAGAAGTTTTTTTTGGTTATTGCTTGCTGAATGTTTTTAGGTCAAAAGATGTTGAATGGGTAAATTTCTTGACAACACGCTTTGTGGATGACATTACAAATCATTTAAAGATCTATCGTAAGGCTAAACAGAGAGTGGAGAAAAATGAAGGTGAGAAAATTAATCCCTTTCGTTTGCTCTGTCACACATTACTGTTGTGATGTCATTATACTTATAGTAATAGTCTTATAAATAACAATACTATTATCCTCTCCCCCTGAGCTGTAAGGGATAATTAAACAAACAATAACAGAATGATGTACAATTATTGCAAATAAAGCCTTAACTGGTTATATTATGGCAAGTGGACCAGTTGGCTATTTCACAAGTGTAGCAGAGGAGCTACTGTCATAAAACAAGTTCAGCTAGTGTTTAGAACAGGAGCCTCTAGAATTTAATTCTGACTCCCTACTTGGCTATTAATTTCCACTGAACAGCAGATAACGTAATAAACTGTGATAATACAGTGTATCTATTTAGTAAGCGAAAAGGTTTAAGGCAGCATCTTTGACATTAAGTACAGTAGGAGTTGTTTATCTTATGTTATTGGAGGATGATGGTGCTTAATTCATTCCAGAAAGTATATGGCTTCACACAGTAAAATAAAGACTACTTCAGAGACTGTATAACAGACCCCACATGGCTTTATTGAAATTCTCATAATGTGACATCTGAAGTTAATGTTGATATGCATAAATTATATGTTAATCTACAAGACACATACTGGTACCTGTTGTGATTCAATTATTTTTATCCTTGGTTTCAATTTATTCCCCCTTTGTTTTGGGTATTGTAATGTGTGAGTAAATTTGAACCAAGAATAAAATTGAACCACAACATATACTCAGTGTACCGATACTGTTGCCTAATGCAAGGACTGTCTGAAATTTATCATTCATGAGTATTTTGAGAGTCTATACAATATGATGCTGTTGACTTCATCATTATCTTTTCCATTCTGTTGAATCCATTAGGTGATGATAATTCTGCACTCGACATAGAAACAGCATTCTTTCAAGTCGAACATGAAATGGAATTGGATATATGCAGGGAACAAATTTGTTTATCTGAGGGAAAAGAAAAAGGTAGCAAATTAATTTGCAGTTTGCAGATTCACTGTATGAATTGAATCATAATATTGAAATTTTTATTTAGTTTCCAAAAACTATGGCACAAAAGATGATTAATTTGTGTTGCCTATTGTGTGACGACACAGTGCTACAGTGTACACTGACATCATGCTTTTGCTGTTTCATTTTAAGATTATCTCTCTGACATCAGTGAAATGTTGTTGTACCTCCTCCTTCCTCCAGAAGATTTTCACAACAAACCATTTAGGTATTTCTTTAGGGTAAGTCCTGCCTTTTCAACTTGTTGTTGTTTGTTTCTTACTAACCTACTTGAACTACCAATCTAATCTTCCAAATGAAAGTCTCACACACTAACTGTGACACCACCTGGCCTGTCAGGGGCACCCAACAAGCCAAATCAACCAAAAGCTGTAGAAAGGCATTTTTAAGTACCTTATGGTGTTTGAAGTCTGTTTAAAGTGATGTTTTCATAAGCTAGAGGAAGTTCATCTGTTTGGAATCCCTAGCTGAAAATTTAATTGCCTGAAAATGTTAGGGAACAAAATCTTCCTTAGAGAAAATGCTAGTGCAAATGAACTTTCCATGAACTTTCTTTCCAAATTTTCTTTCTGAAAATACTAGTTGACGTTTTTGACTGCCAAAAACAGCAATTAGGACCTTTTCAAAAACCTCAGGGGCTATAATTTCCCAATTGCAAATCTTTTAGGCCACGTTTTAGTTTCGAAAATCCAAGTGCACTCTTTAATCACCGCTGAAAGCTCAAGGCGAATTACCCTCCACCGAACAGATATCTACCGAAACTTGTCGTTGGGTGCCCCTGGCCTGTAGCACCTTAATATAAGAAGGTAGATATGAACAATAAGAGACTTATTTAAAATGCAATACACGTATCTTGCTCAACTTTAACAGGAAATGATCGCCATCTGTGTGTTGTTTCCAATGGTGTCCATGGTTTGTCACCCAGACTATGTTAATCAGACAATTACCTGGCTGGTGAGTGGTGATGATAAACAGGATAGCATCCTTTTTAGAAATGTTAACATCACATCTTTATGTTCAGACATGGCAAACAAACCAGACACATACTTTTTCTTATTATTTTTAGCCCACAATACTCTTACCCTCTAACATGACTGGTAAAGCTATAATATGACATCAGGCAAATTATTTTATTTCCAAATGACTATTTATACAACTTGTAAGCACTTTCTGTTTATGTGTTAAGACAAAACATCTTATAACTGCTCTGTATTCCATGGGGTATTGAGAAGGTATAATTACGTTTACACTGACATTTGTACATAAATTATTGCTTATTCTTTCATATGTCAAAAAAGGCTAAACAGCACGTTAGCAGGATTAAATTATTTGATAGACCCAGATGGTTACTTTTTTCAAATATAATCATAAATGTACCACTTGTCAGTACCACTTGTGAACCATTAAGTCGCCCAAAACCAATGCATTCTACATAAACAGTAAACACTCCAGGTGATCCATGAGATACTAGATACTGGTTGTAAGATTGTGCCACCGGTAAATGAAATATTAATATCTTGAAAAGATTAACCAATCAGATTATGAAATGACTGTGAATGGGGTTCCATGGAAAAACTGCAGTTTGTGAGCTGTTCTTTCTAATTCTAGTCTCACTTTATTATATATGTGGAATTATCTTCCAGTGTAAAGATTCAACATTTACTAGAGAAGCCTTCATGACAATGATAAGGTGAACTATTTGTTTTCAGTTTACAGTCACATGTTAATGTTCATTATATTTTATTTTAATTTAAAATGCCACTGTACTTTTATGTGCATCTGATGCGGTATTAATCCTTTGCTTTCCATTTGAGTAGCATGCTTGCTACTGATATAAATTAAATAGTTTAGGCAAACTAGATATAAGAGTTACATTGACGGCACTAAACTCGCCATTGATAATAGTTACTGAATTTTGATTTCAAGGGAAGGCCTCACAGTTGTGGAAGATGTGGAGGTTACAAAAGAAAAAGTTAACATAGAGATTGCAAAATTAAGAGCGCATGATTCAGAAACATCAGGTAAGCTGTAGACAATTAAATGTATTAAGCATAGAAAGCCCACTTGGCTCAGTGGACTGAGACTGCTGAGTGGGAGGTCGCGGGTTCAAACCCCAGAACAGAACATAAACTGGGGTCTTAAAATAACTGGTTAGGTCATGCTTGCTGTGTGCTCAACACACTGCTCGACCTTAAGTTTTTAACTTACTAGTCCTAAGGCTAGTTAGGTTTGAAATTTACTAGCCAACAGTCATCACTTGGTAGCCACCTGAAGCCTGGGCTTGAACTTTTGACCACAGACTGGGATAAATGGTAAGTGGAAGTTCAAATTTTGCTTTCATATAAGCAACATCAAAAAGTTTTTCCATTTTCTGTCTAACTTAGTCTGACACAAGAAGAAGAGCTGTTGGTAGAGGAGCCTCCAAAGGCCTTTCCTTTGCACGAATTGCTTCCTGAGCCTGGATATGTCCTGTGGACCTCGCATGACTTTTCGGGGCTCGATTTTAAAATTGGACCATCCACTGGCGACACTAAAAGAATCATTTGACTTTTGTGGACATTCCTAGGAAGTGTGACAGAACATTTCCCCGTCCACGTAATAGACCCAGTGGAATGTTGCTTTCCATTCTGGGCCGTGAAAGTGTCAGGCTACTTTAGCAAGCGGGTATGAGCTTCAGTCGCTTGTCCATTCAGCACTCGAAGGATTTTTCGGTTTTGAGTTTCTTGGTTGTGCTTCATCTTCCTTGACTTCCTTGTCATCACGCTGCTTCTTCTTAGGAGAATCGCATTTCTTGAAAAAAGAGTGTAACCTCTTCATGCTGATCAACGCCCCGATCAAAATCAAAGATGTCAAAGATGGTGATAATCACATTACAAGATGGCGGCCTGTCCGTAAATTTCTGGGTCCCACTAGTGTTCAGTCCGCCTACCAGTCCTTCACACCACAAAGTTATCGATTGCAAAATGCAAGATAACTTTCTTAATTTATTTTTCTCCTAGTCTATCCATCGCTTTCAACTAAAACAGATTTTTCCCCTTTATTTGTCTTTCCAAAATGACCTTTTCTACCTCGACTAGCCCGGTGGCTAGTTGTTCTGAAATTTTACTAGCCCAATCCCATTTTTTACTAGCTGTCGGCTAGTGGACCACCGCTAAGGTCGAGCACTGGCTCAACATCCGCTTCATTTCAAATGATCTCGTCAATGGGCAGTGACGTTAAGCTGTTAGCCTTCAGGGGCACCCATCGAGCCAAATCAGCCCAAAAAAAAAGCTGTAGAAAGGCATTTTTAAGTACCTTATGGTGTTTGAAGTCTGTTTAAAGTGATGGTTTCATAAGCTAGAAGAAGTTCATCTGTTCGGAATCCCCAGCTGAAATTTTAATTGCCCGAAAATGGTAGGGGACAAAAGCTTTCTTTGAGAAAATGCAAGCTGTAATGAACTTTCCACGAACTTTCAAGGGAACTATTTTCTTTTCGAAATTGCTAGTTGACGTTGTTGACTGCCAAAAACAGCAATTACGACCTTTTCGAAAACCTCAGGGGCTATGATTTCCCAATTGCGAATCTTTTAGGTCACGTTTTAGTTACGAAAATCCGAGTGCACTCTTTAATCGACGCCGAAAACCCTCCACCGAACAGATATGTAACGAAACTTGACGTCGTTGGGTGCCCTTGGACCTTGTCTCCTTCACCTTCACACGTACTGTAAAACTGGAAGGGAACTTAAAAGAACCTGCACGCTGATACAGAAGGGTAGGAAATGCAGTTCACGGTGCTGTGATCTATAGTCACACACATCTCAGGGTTTGGTGGAGGCTGGGCGATGGACTGACTACCTGTCCCCAAGAGCCTCTACTGGTCACGGAACCTCTTAGGAGGCCCTATCTGCCGCTTCTCACTGAGGACAAATAATGATGATAATGATTGCCCAGATACTGCAGATCAAACAACAACCTCTTAACTTAGAAATAGCAGGAATGATTTATGTTCAAAATGTTTTTCAAGTCCATATTCTTCATTTATCTTTGCCTTGAAAGAGAAATCTGAAGTACAGCCGGTAACTAAAACAGAGTCAATTTCCAATGTCAATATTTTGCTGAAAGGAATTAATATCCATTTCCCCTACATGTAGACCATTACCTGCATTTGCAAACTGTTTGTACTCCGAAGCTGTGAATGATCATCGTAGTTATGAACACTACTTAAGCAGTAGTGAAAGTAAAGCCTGAAAAAATTCAGGCTTGTACGGGATTCGAACCCACAACCTCTGCGGTACTGGTGCAGCGCTCTACCGACTGAGCTAACAAGCCAAGTGAGAGCTGGTCATTTTGTTGGTTCGTAATAAACCCGTGAGTGGTAAATAAATGACTACGAATATATGAAAATCCGTATTTGAACTGCGGATTATGTAATGACGTTGCGAATGATCATCGTAGTTATGAACACTACTTAAGCAGTAGTGAAAATAAAGCCTGAAAAAAATTCAGGCGGCTTGCACGGGGTTTGAACTCACGACCTCTGCGATACCGGTGCAGCGCTCTACCGACTGAGCTAACAAGCCAACTGGGAGCTGGTCATTTTGTTGCTTCGTAATAAGCCCGTGAATGATGAATATGAAAGAGTGAGTATATGAAGATCACTCTACATGTTTGTAGGTCATTAGCTATTTATTGTTTTTCTTCTCTTGCATGAAATGCCCAGTTCTGTTGGCATTATGAGATTTGATGATTATTTTCTGGATTAAACAAAGTTCGTTCACTAATGTCGGTGATTTTAAAGTGTGCTTACTTTACAGTTGAGGAGATTTTCTGTATTTAATGAATGAAATGTGACGTTGTGGTTTAGGTGCAGCTGACGTTTCTGTGAGGCAGCAGTTGAGCAGTCTTCTATTTGTAAAGAAGATCTGTGAAGCAAAGATAAGGACGTTAAAATACGGTGATGGGGAACTGCCTTCTTTGCCCTCGGTGAGGATACTTTCCAGTCCAATGTGCTTTGCTTGATTCTCACAAATAACTTGCCTTTTGTTGTTTTCTGACTTTGCTAGTGTAAACCTTCAATCATGTTACGTCTTTTATCTTGCCTTGGTAATCCTTGAAGTGAAATTTTCTGGGTTACACCATCAGTGCTGTATCATTACAGGAATTTTTTTTCTTTCTGATCGGAGGAGGCATTTTTATACGTCATTGCTACCATTAAGTTTTTACCGTAAATCGATTTTTGTGATAAAATCTGGAATGAGACTTGAGTTATTACTGTAAAGACGTGTAGAAGGATAAGACACTTGCTTGCTAGCAGAAAGGTACCAAGAGTCTTCTTTTGATTTCTTCTGACTTAATCTTCGTCTTCTCACTGCTTGACACGCTCTAAAGTTAAGCTCAGCTATCGACGCTTTAAATAGCTAAACAGTAGACGTATCTGGGTTTCCTGATCGTGAGAATTTGGAGAGCAAGACACTGCTTGTCAGGAAGACCAAAACATACCAATGTTGCCTGCTAGCAGAGACCTCTTTAGCCTCCTTCGCAGACGTCTTTGGGCTCGTCACGCGTTCCTTCCCCACGAACGCCTGCCGAACTGAACTGCCACTTCCGTTCGCCGGCGGTTAGCCTTTGTTTTGAAGAAACCAATAACGCGCTTCGTAAGAATGGAAATCGACACCCGATTCACGTGCATCGTCTGTGAAAATAATCCAGGGGTCGAAGTCCTACTTTCCATAAATTGGAAAACGAACTATGATTGGCTAACCGCCGCGAACGGAAGTGGCTGTTCAGTTCAGCAGACGCGGTTCGCGGGGAAGGAACGCGTGACGAGCCCAAAGATGTCTGCGAAGGAGGCTAAGATCTCTTTTCCTTGTATTCAGCGTGCGGGAGAAAAGAGACCTCTGCCATGGGTCGAAACGGTCTGTGTTGAGCATGCGCCGCGGATTCTTAGCAACCGAACCATCACGTGATGCTTTTAGCACTTGATCGGTCAGCAAACAATACAAGGAGCATGCGTTTTAAAACCTCCGTCCACGACCGCGGACGGCGGCTTAATCAAAGACTATTTCGACCCATGGCAGAGGTCTCTTTTCTCCCGCACGCTGAAAACAAGGAAAAGAGGCCTCTGCTAGTAGGGAAATACCAATGCTACCGCACAAACAATCTTTAGAAGAATGACCAACATAAGAGGGCTTAACGACAACTCATGGACGTCTCAGTCAAGGGCAGCAAACATGCCCACAGCGAGAAATCACTACGACAAATATCTAGTAAGAAGACAAAACCATTCATAATTCGCCAAACACATGAGAGTCTAACCCTGAACAACCTTGGTCTTGAAACTCGAATCATGAAAAACATTGATCACGAGAAACCTCCAGCTCAAATGACTAAAAACACGTCACAACAGTACATTGGAACTCCGTTATACGGACATCAAAGGACCGTGATAACGAAGTGACCTTTTTAGTTGGGACAAAAGAAAACTGTCCGTTAATGGATGTAATACCTCATGAAAAGCAGAGAATAATCCGGAGAGGAGGCCGAACAGTTTTTGTTCAGCAGACAAGTTGAATCAAGATTCATTCATAGGTGCTACATCAATTAACTGTGCGAAAGCTTGGACGGCAAAGCAATTTCTGAAAGTGCGGTCGATGGAATACAATGCAGCTCTTTTTTGTGACTAGAATTCGGTGAATTAACTTGAATTGAATTTCCTTCAGCTTTGCCTCCTTGCAGAGTTTTTATAGGGAACAGTTTTCCTCAATTCTCACAGTAATTAACAATTATTCACCGAAGTGGAGGTGAATTGTGATGGATATTTACCGAGCCGCGAAGCGGCGAGGTAAATATCCACCACTTTCACCGACATTATCAGAAGGAGAGGATTCCCTGAATTTGAAACTCGGCACCTTTGTGACTCGTTTCAGCACCTGCTTGGCTTGAATCCGTCTCTCATGTCAAGGTATAATTAATATTTGCTGAAAAGGCTCTTTATTACGATCCTGAATTAGTCATCTACATGCACTGTGACGATGTCCTCAATCTGTTGCTTGGAAATTTCTTGCGATACAGATAAACATATTTTTAAGCTTGTGTCTGGCAGTCGAAAATAGAACGCACAGCGAGGACAGAACGCAGCTAAATTATGATTATTGAGCTTCCCGCGAGCGCAACCGTGTGAGATTCAAATGGCCAGGGGTAACAACATCTAAGGGGACTTACTGATGACTTGTAACCAATACCCAATGGCAAATGTTACATCCCACCAGTTTTCCAACTTTCTCTTATGCATATGGCTACTGAAGTCTGTTTTAAATGGAGGGATATTTCAACGCTAAGACCTTGTGCTTCGTGTTTTTCTTGTAAATACACGTTGGTCTAGTGATTAACACTCTTAAAGGGGCAGTGTCACGAGGATTTTGCTGTTTTAGGACAATTCTGTGCTAAAATCATTACATTGAGGCTTTAAGCATAAACAAAATGCTTCTGTAAAGCTACGACGAAGATATTAAATGAATTTTATCAGAGAGGGCTAACCATAATAAATTTCATGAGGAGTGTTTGAAGACGTAGCATCAAAACTTGAAAAAATTGGCCAATTTTTTCAAGTCTCAATCCATTTCCATCGTTGCCATCCGTAACAACAGGAGACAGGAAACAGTTTCAGTACCTTCAAATAGTCTTTAATAACAAAACTAGACCATTATTTTTGAAATTCAGTTGATGCGAAGACACCTTTTAGTCCAGAGGACTTTGAATTCTCCCTCTGCTGTATATTTCACCATCTCTTTTGCAAAAAAGCACACTTATCAATGTCCATTCAATACTGGTTTGAGCTTGGCTCATTTCCCCCAGTTGCATACCTTGTGCTAATTGATAAAATCTACCTGAAAGGGGCCGATGTTACTACTGCCATATAGGAAAGAACCACAGTCTACTTTAGTTAAGAAAATTGGTTTGAAGATTCATGCACAATTTTTTTGCTTAGTCAAAACATCCAAAGATGATTTCTGATGTCTTTTTTCTTTAATTCACTAAACAGGAACAAGCCGATGAACTGGGGAAGCTGATTCCACCAAACAAGATACTGCCTATTCTGCCTCTTGAAGTTATTTTGGATAACAACATCGCCTTGTCCTATTTCATAGGTAAAATTAGCTGACTATTGGCCCTTGGAAACTAGGGCTTCCTAGGTCATGATTTTGTCCTCCTTGCTATCAGTCACACGCAAAACAAACAGAAGTATTAGCTTATCAAGCCGCACTACTTGTTACAAACCAATACATTTGTATTTGTTGTTACTCTAACGACAAGGTTGTCTTGATTTGGACCCCGGAAATGTTCAGATTGCCAAGTGTATTTTCCATTTCTTTTCAGAGTTTATGAACAGTGTTAATGGTCAAGCATATCTTTATTTCTGGCTGGCAGTTGAGGTAAATGATTAAGGTACAGTTTGTTAGAAAAGATATTGATAGGTGTTTGTAAAGGGGAGGGGGCAGTGACTGTTTTGACACTGACTCTGTACTACTATAAAACATACTTATGGATAACAATGCAAAATTCAAAATAATGGTGCAGTTTTCCCGACCCATTAGGGAGCTTTAGCAGCTGTGACGGCGACGGCAACAAAAACGTTGTTTCAAAATCTACCTTTTTGTAACTCTTTCGTGATTATTCCAATTTGTTTAACTTGGAATTAATGCTGGAGAACTATTCAGGGACTATATTACTACGAACGGCATTAAAATAATGAAAAAGAAAGAAAAATTTACCGTCATGCGCTCACGTTCTCGAAAAAACCTAAAATTTAATTTCACGTTGCTGTTTTGCAAAAAAATGTACCAAAATGTAAAATGCACGTTCAGAGCGATTGTTTTTGCTAATCAGACCTATTGTTTTGTGGCGTTCTCATTGCCGCTGCCGTCCTCGTTGCTAAAGCTCCCTATTTACTATACCAAGACAAGACAAGACAAGAAATGGTGCTAATTATCTTCGGGTTTGATGGCAAAGGCCGGGTGGAAATATATCACAGCAAGTGTTTCAAGTTCTCCTCAACTGCGAAAAACTTATGGCGTTGTTTGGTTAAATCAACTTATTTTCTGCTTAAGATTACCAAATTAATGCTTGAGCAATGGTACTTTCTCAAAAAGTTACCCAAATCCTCCTTGTTTGCTACGCGGTGAATGCAGTGTAATATAACAGTTTCTTGGTATCCGTAACGTATATAATAATATAGTTCCAGGGAGCATGTTGAGTCTACAGTTGAAGTGCGTTTATTTTTGCTGCTAGAGCTATCGAGTTACTGCTGAGCAACAGCTGTCACTCACTCTGGAGCGTCAGCTGATGGAAGAAAGTGATGCTGGCGATACTGTAAGTGACTGTGTAACGTTGAAACTGTAGCGTGTTATTGGCCCTGATAAGTGGCATTTTAAAGTGATATTTTGGATGGCAATTGCTGACCCCCCCCCTCCAAGTCTAGGTGGTGCGATTTTAGCTTTCAGTTCGTATAATGGAGATAATAGCAATTCAACAATGATGATGCCAACACTTCAACTGCCTTGTGGTCAGTTGGCACAGTGGCTAAACTGCCAAAAATTGAAAATTGTTGATAAATACCCTAAATAGTCTTAATACTTTGTGGACTTTGTAGAGTTGACCTTCAGTTTAGACCTCTAAACAACTAACGCGAAAAAAATCAAATTTGTACTTTTCAGTAGAAATTAAAATTTGCGCCTGTCTCGCCAGTCTGTTTCCGAGTAGCCTGCATACAGGCTCTTCATTTGGGCAACACAGAGAGGATTTTTGCCTCGATTAATGGCGCTCTGAATTGCCCAAATGAAGAGCCTGTATGTAGGCTAGTTGCCGAGTATATAAAGGAACTTTGTCATCAGTAAATTTGTAGAGGTACCACAATGATGCAACTTCTGTTGAAGTGCTTTGTGAAGATAAGAGAGCATGTTGGTCTGATTCTTGTTTGAAAAGTTTGTGGACCTTCCCTCTGGCTTTTTCCATACTAAGACGGGCACAATACGGACCTCGTGCTCGTGCTCCAAACTATAGGAGGTGTCTGAAGCTGAGAGAGTGACACGACAGATAACAACAGTGTTGTTGTGTTGCAGGAGGAACCTCGCACTGCAGCCGCAGCTGATTTTGAAGTGCTGCGAGTAGCAGCGCAAAGCATCTTTGAACAATACCTGTCTGAAACGGTACTGTAACTTTTGTGGCGCTTATACAAACTCCCCTTTTGAGTGTTTCAAGTGACTCACTCTTAAAGTTTTGTTTTACCATTAGTGTTGTGTTGACATGTGAAAGGTAAATATGGTGGATTTGTTTCGGTTATTAATAGTTATGTTTTCTGGTCGTAACGTCATGAAGACTGACCAATCCAAAGGCTGTTGTGATTCGGAGGTGCTGAATTTCAGTCCTCTTGGATTCACTATGCGGACCTGTAATCCCTCAAGTCCAATCTTTGTTACATGCTCCATTTGTGGTGTTCCAGTACTTAGCCCATAGTGTTCCTGTTTAAAAGTATTAATTTGATTTGGTGACTCTTTTTAGGCTGATCCAAGAGTGATTTTGTCAAAAGAACTTCCAAAGAGAATTTTCAAACGGATCGCACAAGAAGAACCATCGCCAAACTGCTTTGATGATGTTCAGGGCCAGGTATAACAAAAAGGTCAAAATCCCAATGCTCTCATATAAACCGAGTAATGCATATTGTTCTTGTTCTGTAGGTCTATGAAATCCTCCGAGAAGAATCGTTTTATGGTGCTTTTCTTAAAAGTCAAGCTTACATAAGGTGGGTCGCTTTAAAATCAATCTTCCCTGAGAAGAAAAGTTGCCCTGTAATGTATGTGGTGTTTGTGTTGTGAATTTTTTCTGGACGCTTAACATGGTTGACTCGTTAGATTGCTGTTATTATATCTGAGGGGTAGCTGGTTGGGCTGTCCTTCCAAGCTGTATTTCACAGTATCCTGTTCACTGCAGTTACGTTTGTTGCATGGTTCGGTAACTTTTTTGGACCTCGAATTGAGTTTTACTCGGACCTCAAATCTTTCATTGTAGTTAGTGTCTATATCATCTTCTGTTTTTTAGTGGTTCTGGTATGTAATTTAGTAGTAGAAAGCTGTTCAAAAAAGTTTTTTTTCGAATTCCACCGTGTTTTTGCTCTGAAATCGTCATTCAAAGTTCCTGCTTGAGCCACGTCCATCAAACTTGACTGAGCTAGTAAGGGGCATGGGTGTTGTCCTGGTTTGATGTCACAAACTGCTTTGCATGCATGTTTGCGGTGCAAATCAGTTTGTTACGTCAAACCAGGGGCGAAGCTCGGTCAAATTTGATCGGCATGGCTCAAATAGGAGCTTTGCACGACAATTTCAGGGCAACAACACGGCGGAATTCGAAAAAAACCTTTTCGAACAGCTATCTACTCTTGATGTACATACCAGAACCACAAAAAGCAGAAGACGATATAGACACTTTAAGTGTTAATCATTCGTTCTTTTTTACAAGTCGTTTGTTGTTACATCTCAGTCTTATTTCTGGAGAAATACCGTATTCATTTGACATTACTTCTCAGTAAATACATTGGTTTTATTTGAATCGTACTTATTCCAGGCGACTTGGTTTGGTGAATGTATGTAGAACGACCCTGCATGTGAATCAGCTATTTTGTAAATTCCTTCTTATCTGCAGATGCCTGCTGGATTTAGAGATACCTCTGGATAAATCAGGTACTTTTTACCTATGAAAAAAACGTTAGAGTTTTGTCTGCAAGCACGTGCAGAAAACAAAGGAGTCCATTCAGATGCAGACAATTGACAGTTTTTCAGCAAGAAACAACTCTAACTGGACAGGCCAAATAAACCTTAGTGGGATGTTTTTACATAGTTAAGAATCTTTATGATTTCTGAGTCCTTTGGCTTTGTTTTTCAGATGACCTTGAAACTGCTTCTAATGCAGATGATGGTAAGTTGATGTAGTATGCTGCTGTTGTTCCCTGTGATTTCGCTACCTTCCTTCCTGGTGGTCAGTAGCAGTGGAAGAAGAAATCCTTATACACTGGTTAAAAGAGAAATAACATGTAGACGAGGGAAGGTTGAGGATCTGTTCAGAGACAACTGTCTGGAGAGGTGCTGAATACGAAACACTCTTAATCTTAGTTCTAGCTTTCCAGAGGCATAGTGGTCGTTGAAAAATGATTAGTTTTTAGAAGCTTAAATTTTCATTGTAGTGTGATGGTAGTTTTCGATAAACTTGTAACATGTGACTGAAGATGGCATATCAATGTAGTAGTTGCGAAAACAAATCATTTTAACGTATGATGCTGCGGTTGTTTACAGACAACCATGTAATATTGTTAATTATTTTGAGTTTAAACTTCAGATGATGTTGCAAGCATTGACAGTGAATTCTCTCAAACAGAGGTACTCATTTTTCCTTACGTTTCGCTCTTTTGTGCTATCCCACATTCACAGACACATCATCATGAAATGAAGAAATGATCCTCGCAGGTCACGGGTTCAAACCCCGTTGAAGTCTTGAATTGTTTTCAGGCTTTACGCAATTGCATAAATTGCGTTCACAACTGCGAGGATCATTTCTTCATTTCATTTCATTTCCGCAGTTCATATATGATTTATTTCATATATCATTCACAGACACATTATCACTTAACACTCTCTCAGCTAAATGTTTCAGTGTGAATATGTAAATGATCATCGCAGTCATGAACACTACTTAAAAGATAAAGCCTGAATTTTCTTGTATCAGGATAATCCTCTCAGAGACAAGCTGTGGACTCCTGATGATGACATCAGACTTAACGCTGCTATTACCGAGATAGGTAAGAGAGTCCGTCCTATGATCACGTAATAAATATCATGTTTGGAACATACCGTTATGAGCTTGTGGCTTACGTTTTTGCTAGATCGTGAATTTCCGAAAACATTTGCAAAATTCGTGGAAAAGGTTCGATGTGCCACGTACGCAAACCAGAACAAAATGCTAAGTTTTGAGTCCTCAGAAGGTCGTAGCAGTAAAACGCAACTTCACAATGACGAAAGGGGGATAGTTATATCTAAGCGGAGTTTTAATATGACAGCTGCAAATTTCTGACTTTGTTTCAGGTTCATGTAAAGACTCAGGAAAGACATATGCGTTGTACTCCATCAATGTGTACCGGGCAAGTTCG
>JAEMWC010000092.1:422500-445000 GCA_016490735.1 Pachyseris speciosa | reverse complement strand
AAAAGCCACAAGATGAATCGAAATTTTCCCATACGTGACAACACGCATCACTGTTGTTAAAAATAGTTAGCGCTTGCGCAGAAACGCCGGAAGTGCCATTTGTGGATGATACTCGACGACGAAAAAGAATTCGAGAACCGTCGGTAGTTCTAGACCCGGGCGCCGCGCGAGACGCGCGCAGCCCGGGTAATTAAGATTGTGATCACTGAGGCCGCAGTTTAAAGGTCGAGAAGAGGTCGCAGTTTAGGTCTCCAATTAGCATAATATTCTCGTAACGTTGAGTTGACCGGAGCAGAATATTATTAATTTCACGTTGCCATGTAGCTTTTAACAAGCCTGGTGGTCTGTACATTCCAATAACAAGCACCTTTTTTGCTCTCCTGGACGTTTGCACACACAGGGATATCGATTCAACTTGATGCCCCTCCAAGTCATACATTCTAGTCACAATCAGCCCTCTTCTAACATAAACAAGACGCTCTATGAGCGTTAACTCGGGATACTTTTTTGTTCAAGAAGCCGGACGCACGCTTCTGATTCTCGAAACTATCCGTTTTGGGTTCACGTAAGACCTTTTTGTTCACGTTCGAGCAAAGCTCGTTAAACCGTTTTGAGAGTTGCCATCAATATTCCTTGTCAGCTGTTGTTGTTTACTTCTGGATTAAGTGGCAACATCTGGAGTTTTTTCTCTCTGCGAAGCTTGAAAACAAACTTGAAAACACAAGGCGAATCGTTTCCGTGTATGTGACATGTCCAGATGTCACGCATTGTAAAAAGCACTTGAAATTCAAACTGCTCTATTTTCAAAACAAAGCGTGTTACTTGGCTTAAATGTCATTTACCTGATGAAGGCAAAAAATCTAAATGTTTAATTTTAGTTTTTTTTCTGACGCACGTGAAAACCAAAAATTCGCAAACTTGTCTCTAAATATAGATCTGACACAGCGATTGAGTTGTGGTATAACCCGGATCAAATTACATCAAAACAACTTTGCGATTATCTAAATATAGAACTGTCACAACGTTCTAATTCGAGTCGATACTCACAGCACGTGCGAGGCTTCCAACATTGTCTTAAATTCGGCAAACCTTTTCACACGGACAGTCTGTACTGTATTAAAATCCAGTTTCACAACTTTACAAAGATATGTGCAGGAAAATTTGTTCCGCGGTCGAAGTGGATTATTTAACCTTGAGAGTCCACTTGCGGTCACGTATTAAATCGAAGGTATCACATTACGAAAACAACTTTGTGCAAATCTGTAACTTTTCTGTCACAGCATTCGATTTCGACTTGTGATATCGATTACACGTGCGAGGCTTCCAACTTTTTCTTAACACTCGGCAAACCTTTTCACGGGGACAGACTGTGCTGTCTTAAAATATCTAGCTTCACAACTCAAACACGATGAATTTGCATAACTTGTAACAACCGTCGCGTTATGTTAGCCTTTCGACCTTTGGACTATGTGGTTTGCTTTAACCAATGAACGCACCGCCACGTGCCTGCTATTGTGCATTGGCCAATCCAAACACCAGAACGTAATTGTATTGTGCATTTTGCTGCACAGAAAAAAAAAATAAAAAAGACTGAAATCTGACACATTTTATAACTCGGTATACTTACAGTATCCCGAGTAATGAACACACCACCCCCAAAACGGTCAGACAGATCAGACAGAACAGGTCAGACAAAACGGTTTGACAGATGAAAGCGACTGTGTGTATTATGGTCTGTTTTAGGTGGATACTCTAGTGGCGCCCATTCGTCACGTGTCGCACGCAATCAAGACCGTGCCGGACAGCTTATCAGGAGGAGTACACAAGATATTTACCAAGGTGCAGTTAATACGCCACTTATTGGACCTCTTCTCCTTAGTATTATGATGTTTCATTTAAACGCTCCATCTTCCTTTTCAAATAATTCAGCTCTATTGTGTGCGATGGTTTTATGCTTTAATAACATAGAAATCAAAATTACTGAATGCTGATTGGTCGATGAATAGGGCATTATTTCTTAATTTTGCTTTTGAAGACGGCAAAATTTCTCGCTCTCATGAAAAGCTAAAAAACTTGGAAGGCGTAGCGGGATTGTGTGTTTGAGAAACAAAATGTCTGCATTCAACGCGTCAAGGGCTTTCACTTTACCACGACATCTTGCAACTCACCAGAAAAGGTCGCAGAATAGTTTACCATTAATTAGAGGAAGGAGTAGCTCAAACTTAGTGGAAGAAGTTCTTTCTTTGGACAAACCGTTTGCTATTTTTACGGATGCGTGTTGTTAAGTGGATGCGTATTTTCAAGTGGTGAAAACCTCTGCTGCACAGATGAATTAAATAAAGTGAAGCTTAACATTTGGCCTAATCGTTGTCAAGCTTACTTTTGTTCAGGAATGAAGTTTTCTCTGGACTGGATGTAAATAACAATCATCTGTGGACGCAAAGAAGTAGTTGAATTGTTTGTTTGCTTTGTTTGCAAGCGAACGAGTGTTTTTACTCCGATTGGTTGACTGGTTTTTGACATGCCTCAACAGTGTTGAGAAAATTTTGTCCTAATGTTATTAACACATAAAGACCCTGGCAAACGAGGACACATTGTTGCTCATGTTTCTTGGGTGAGCAAACGAGCTAGACACTAAACAAAATTTGTTTCCATGCTGCGCAATCTGGGTAACATTTGTTGAGGACACAAAATGTTTCAGAATTGTGCCCACAACAAATAATGCACGCGAGCGAGCAAACAAGGAAACATTTGTGTCCCCGACAATGTGTCCTCGTTTGCCAGGGCCTTAAGTCTTAATCGCAATGAGTCCTCGTAAAATTAGGGATTAATATCACTTGTGTTTTATTTAGCCAGAGTATGATTTAGCGTTCTTATAATTATATCTTGACTTCAGCCTGGGCAGAGACGTGACTTGAAGGAAGACGCCAGACAGTTATATGCTGATATTGACCCCGAGGTAACCCAATGAGCGCATTTCATTTTATGTTTGAAGTTTAACGTTTTGTAGGTGTAATATATTTATCCTGTCTTTGATTTTCCGCTTTTACTGTGTGTTTTACAGGAGGAAGACAACATTCCTCTCAGAATCTTGTTGTTGCTTATGGATGAAATCTTTGATCTCAAGCACAGGTGAAAAACGCTGCAAAATTCAGAAACTAACTCCCTGTTCTTCTGTTCACTGCTAACAGTTTGTCATTTTATATTATATTTGTGCAGAAATCTGTGGCTGAGGCGCCGTATCGTCGTTTTGTTGAGACAAATTATAAAAACCACATATGGAGATACAATCAACAGGTAAGAATTACGTTTGCTCGTAGCCCAGGTGAGGTTAAACAGTACCATATGGCTTTCCTGCCTCACTGTTTCTCCCGTAGTCGAACTTTCCCAGCAACTGCCGACAAACCATTATGGTAGTACGGGGAGGCTCCGAACGAACACACATACCTTATGACTGTACTGTTTTATTTTATTGAACGCTACATGAAAATGACAAGAAGACTTCATTCTAAGGGCTAGAAAGGGGATGCAGTGTCCTTAAGTAGCAGTGTCCTTAAGTGTGTGGTTTGTGAAAGGGGTACCATTTTCCAATGGAATGTGTATGAAAGGCATACCTTTTCTGTCAAAAATGGTATATAAACGGGTAAGGGGTCGGACCTCGGGCCGGAGCCTCCACGTATTAAATTTGTTTTAGTACCCCCCCCCCGGGGGGGGAGCGTTAAGAAAGAATAGACGAAAGATGCATTATATTTTCGAACGATGTTATCCTTGATCACCCAAGATTGAAGCATAAGAGACCGAATTTTTTCAGCATTACTATCACGTTAGGTTTTGCGCACTTGAGATTTCGCATGATAGGGAGAATTATCAAGGCTTAATCCTGCCGGTTTGTGACACCCCCCTCAGGCCCTCAACCCTCGGCTTCGGCCGATAAAAACAAACCTCGGCCGTGATAATTCTCGCCATGGAGCTCAACCTAATCCAATAATTGTTAAAAGGCTTTATTTAGAAAACAGAAAAGAGAAACTAAGAAAACAAAAAGGGAGCTGGCGTGAAACGTATAGTTGATTTTGACTCCAGCTTGACTTATCCCGCAAGTATATATAAACCGGTAGGAGTTCAGCTTCATGATTATTTGATCCCCTTGATTGAGTCTGACATGTCGCGTAGCGTATTACGCATCAGTATTCGCATATTAAAAGCGCAGTATATCTGTTCACGTTACGGTTCGAATCTTATTTGTTTTCAGAAAAATCGTTGACTACGTAAACTATATGACTTCAGCAGAGCAGATAGCGGAGTACGTCAAGTTGTTCAGGTCAGTATTTGTCGATGAGTAATGATTTGTTTGCAGAATTTTATTGTTATTCCCTTATGCATTTCAGGGATTCATTCTGGCCTGGTGGAGTTTTAGCCGAAAGTTCCCAAGAAAGGAAGAAAGACGTAAAGGTTAGAACAAGGGTGGCCGCTAAAACCAAGATGTTCGGCAGTATACCAGGTAAAGTGTGATTCATTTTCTCTAAGGAGGAATAGCATCTCTCGCTTGTCTTCGGGGAGGGACTGGCTCTCTTAAGTCAGTCTTACACCCAAATTCGTTGTATCGCGCAGCGCGTTTTCGAAAAAAAATTGGGTTTTTATGCCCCGCTAATCATCTGAGTGGGGGCGGGGCTATTCAAATCACAACGCAACGCTTTCTGGTTGGACTATTTGCATAACCCCGCCCCCAATCAGATGATTGGCGGAACAGGATTAAGTCTTAAGTATGTTTGTGATTTAAATGTTTTATTTCTCTCTGTGTTTTACCGCGGTACCGTTTCTTCGCTTTGAATGTTGTTAATAATAATTTAGAACTTATATAGCGCATTTTCCATGTGTATATGATATGTATATGTTGTTCAACTCAATTTACGTAATATTTTATTCCTTATCTTTTGTCAGAGGAATTAAAGCGCTTTCTCGGCTCAGAGGTGACCATGGAAGGAGTTTGTCGGTAAATTTCTTTCACTCTTTCCCATATGTGAAGCACTGTGAGTAATCTGGAAAGCCGGTGAAAATTACTCCGTTTTTTGCTAACGAAAGCTCTCGTCCCTTTCTCTTGGCAGTGTATTCGACACTTTCCAGTACTGCAGTTTAAACAAGCGTCTTCTGTATGTCCTGTGGGAGGGAATTCTTGAGTTGCTGTTTCCCGACAACAAGTTCAACGACATCTTTCTTAAACTTCATGCTAAACCAAAGACGTGATGTCAGTGTAAAGTCGTGGTCTGGCAGTTAGCCGTGTTCACGGTTAAGCCGAGAGGAAATGGGGCGAGTGATGTGGTTACATCTCTTGGCAGAGGCTGCTTCGTTGCTCGCCATTTACGTGAAAAAAGTGGGGTGTAAGCAGTCTCATGCTAATTGTGTTTAACATCATTTCACAACCTCAAGATCGACCTGATGCCACTGGTAGTCAGTTACACGCTTAAATGGTATCGAAACAACTAACCAACAAGAACTTACCAACAAGAACTTAACAACAAGAGGCTGAGTGCTGATTTCCCGGCTTTAAAGCTGATATATTACACGGATGGATTGAAACAGCAAAAGCCAGGATTTTACTTTTAAGTCGCTGAGTTTTAGGCTGCTCAAAGTTTGTACCTATTTAGTGTTCAGGGCCCATTTATACGAAAGCGGGTTAACGCTACTCCGCGATTAAAAACTAGCGGAGGTCTTCATCCCATTCTTCAAGATTGCTTTTAAACGCAAATTTTAAGCTCATGTAAAGAAAAGCTCACCTCAAAAGCAACGGGCGAAAATCCTTGAGAAATACCTAGAATCAAAGTCTACTCTAAGCCGAGATAACCTCAGACGTGCTTTAAACTACTGCACCCTATTGTTTGATGTTAACCTCGTCCTAATGTGATCTGAGGTAACCGCCTTTAGACCCTCTAGGGGGTTGGTGGTACCACAGTGACTGGTATATGCGCATGATCAATACAGTACTGGCTCACACTGCCTAATATGGTGCGCCGTATTGTTCCCAATCCTCTTGATCCCATCACAACCAGAAAGGCGTTCTTTTCCTTGACCAATTTGCAAATCACTTCCCCTGGTTTTCCTTTTGTTTCTATCATGACCGAATACTTGGCCTAAAAATAAGAGGGGAATTTGTCAGCAGCTATTACATAAATGGAATTTACTTTCAACCGATTCCATCTGTTTGTATTAAGTATGTTGTAGCGCGCTGCACATATTCAAGCCCTTCAAACTAAAAACTCCAGCAGCCAGCTGTCCAGAATTCAAATCTAAGCGTAACTACCAACGTCGACTATTTTGAAGGCTTCTTTCCACTTCGAAATCCCAGGTTGCTTTTTATAGAGACAACAGAATTTAACGCTGCAAAGTAGGTTGGAATTGACGTGCAGTGAAGAAACTTCTAATGGGCCGATGAAAGTCCCGTAATGGAGTGAATAATCAATTTATTTTTATCACAATGTTGTTTTACCTTGCCTTGGACATAATAATGTAACAACTCACATACCACCTTTTTAGCCAATCTCGTACCCAGAGTCCTCAGGCTCTTTGGCCAGCGGTTAGTCGCCAGAAGAGACTCTGGGATAATGGAAAAAAATCAATTTTTTTGATTGGCTGGCTCGTAACGGCTTCCATTGTTTTACCCCAGATTTTCTGGGAAAATGGCGGTCCATTATCCCAGAGTCTCTCTCCGGGCGTCCACCCGCTGACCAAACAGCCCGAGGACTCTGGGCACGATATTGCTTTCTAGCATGAACCTATGATTTAGCAGAGAGGTGTGGTCGTCATCATGTTGTACACGCGACCTAAACGATAGTAGTGCTCTATTAAGCTGTTCTGCCTTCCCTTTGCAAGGAATAGATACATGGTAAATTAGTTCTGGGTTAGACATTATTTCCCGTTTTGAAATTAATGATAAAGGAAAATAAAAAGCAAACAAACAAAAAGCGGGTTCAAATTCACGGATTGCCTTAATACCTTATGTTGTTCACACTTTTTCTTGTACTTGTCGATTAAGTCGTCAACCTTTTGCCATTGTGCTCTGACAATGTGCTCTATCGCTTCTTCAGTGATGTCACTGCCCACTAAAAGAAAGTATTAATTGGTAATGGCTGGAGACTGGGGCAGCTCAGGGGCGATTAAAATCACATTAGAAAATTGAAGACCAGAGGGAAACATTACTAAAATAACACCCGGATGTCTTCAGCAGAACTCAAACAAAAGCATTGGTTTTCAAGGTTTTAGCTTGGGGGAGCAGGGTTGGCGTAGTGGTGAGAGCGCTCGCCTTCCACCAATGTGGCCCGGGTTCGATTCCCGGACTCGGTGTCATAAGTGGGCTGAGTTTGTTAGGTTCTCTACTCTGTTCCGGTTCACGCCGGTTTTCCCCTCTCCCCAAAAACCAACATTTGATTTCATTTGATTTGAGTTGAGTTGATTTAATTTCACTTTATTTGTTTCTGTATTTGCTCGGCCCCACTAGCCTTTGTGCTAAAAATACTACCGAGGGTAAATAAAAATAAAGGTTATTAGCTTACGTGGAATCCTAATGATGGTGTTTGAGGAGGCTTCATGCACATGTAATATTGCCACAGTGTGTTCCGGTCGGTGCATAAACTGAAGATAAACTGTCGGAAAAACAATACTCATGTTAAATTTACCTAACAAGGAAATGCGACAGCCATTCATTTTACGTGGATTTTTTTACTATTTGTTTCGTACCTCTAAAATAATCTGTTAAAGTCTACGGTAAATATTCCTTATGAACTGAAAAGCAGTGATGGCGGATGATGAACCAGTACGAGAAAGGGTTATTTAAACATTGATTATTCCTTTTCCCCTGATATTGACTTCTGTCCTCATCAATCTACACTGTTTTTGCGCGGTTAGTTCTGTGATAGTATAGCCTGGTCCCAATCAATCAATCAAAACTGGTGGGTTTTCTTTCTACTTTATTCCTCAAACAAAATCCCCGCTCCTTCCAATTTTTGCTCTCATCCCAGTTTTCGCGCGGTCACAGTACAAAAAAGCGTTGAAGAAAACAGCAAAAAACTACGGAAACGCTTTCTATGCAACCTACTGGAGCTGCGGAAGAAGAAAACGCTTATTGCAGCTTCACTGCTCAATTTTATTAGAGGAGAAAGGAAAGAAGACTCTGTGACCATCGTAATGATAGTACAGAACAGTGACGAAGTATGGGTAAAAAGTAGTTTCTGAATCTGGACGAAGTTCTGGGAACATTATACAACAACTCTAACCAAACAAAGCTGGTTCCCCTTTCCAAATGAGCAAGTTTTCCTAGATAATTTTTGTAGTAAGAATTTCCTCTTCTTGTACATGTGTATAGTTTGAGCAAATGTTTGGCAATAATTTGTTCGCCAAAACATATATTTGAATGCGCAACAATCAGGCATCCTGCTTAACCAAGTTTTCCTTGGTGATTAACACCCTTTTTACACACGAATAAGTTTTACTTTGTCCTAAATCCGTTGTTGAGAAACTTTTGACAGTTTTAGCGAGGAGAATCGATTTTGTCAGAGAAAACCTCCTGTACAACCGCAACCCAGCTC
Organism: Pachyseris speciosa; assembly: GCA_016490735.1. Lineage (NCBI taxonomy): Eukaryota > Metazoa > Cnidaria > Anthozoa > Scleractinia > Pachyseridae > Pachyseris > Pachyseris speciosa. Next base: position 436,424 of record JAEMWC010000092.1, on the reverse strand, counting down.
GGGAACAGATCATTTAGCGACTTGTCAATGGATATTCATTGTTAACTTGGACTCAGTTTTCTGATTGTTCTGGAACCCTTAAATCGCATTCAGATTTTCATTTTCAATTTTTTTCCTTGAAAGACTACATTTAAGCAAAAATATCGTAAGTTCCCCAAAACTCTTCTCTCGGAATGTCTTTACAGTGGCCTCGATCTTCATATTTCCTATCAGAATTGCACATGAGCCGAAGTCTATAAGATAGCCTAGTCTAGTGTAAGGTCAGTGTAAATTGGTAGAAGAGAGTGTTCGCAGCCATTAGATTTGAGGGCCACCAGTTTCAAAGCGTTACTGTCTTTCTTTCTGTAGTTCTACTTCAGTTGCCCTGAAAATGTTCAGTTAGTGGCTCGGCCAGACGGATTCGGCGATAGAGGAGTATAATTTTGACAACAAAATTTACTTTCCATTGGTAATTATTAGTATTATTGTCTGTCAGACCAGGTTATAAAAATCAATAATATGGTTGCGAATCACTAAAAGAAAATTCATCCCCTTGTTCGTTTTTGAGGAAGAAAAATATCTGGGTTTTGCGTCGCTGCTATGCAAAACAGATTTGCTGATCGTTGCGTGGTCTTCCAGCTCAGCCCCCTGAGCGAAGAGTGCTAATTTTCAGTTTTGCATATTTTTTTTATTATTATTATTACAACTATTCCTTTAAGTCTCGATCCAGTATGTTTTCTCAAAATAATCACAAATTTAAAACTTCAAGTTACACATGTCGACTGAAAAAATGTCGCGATATTCAGTAACTGAAAAGAGCAAAGCTTTCAGAAAATAATCTTTTCATTGCGAGTAATTTCAATAGTCACTTCGCTCTATATTTTCGTTACAGGTTATTTTGAAACAGAACAAGCCCCCCTGGGGGGTACAGCTGCCTCTGTTCGGTGAGTTTTGTTTGGCGCGGTAATCCGTCTTTAAATTACTTTAACAGCAAAGTTTTCTTTTCGTTCTTCTGGCGAGGTGTCAATGATTTTTAAATAGGAAACGCACTACCGTTTTAATTGTCAAGATACCTCTAACAGTAATGACCCCTTGAGGGATTATGGGTCATTATGAAAAACATAATCTTTTTCCCTTTTTCCCTTCAGCTGATCTGTCCGTCTCCTGTCTGTTGAAACTCATATTTTATTTTACAGTTTAAGTAGTCTTTCATTTAGGGTCGCGTGGCACGCGAAATTGTCAGATTCTGAAATCACTTTGAGCCGCTTGATATGCAATTCAAATAACTGGCTCACACTTGTTTTGAATGCAAAACATGATGTATTCAGTCAGCCTGTAGAAAGCTAAATAAATTGAAATTTAACATGAAGCGCCGCAAGCAATGGGAAATAGACACCAGTGACACAGTAGTTTTAGTTACCTTGAGTAAGATTTGAGTGTCAAATTTCGTACGTAGAATTGTGACATGAAAACAGATCAAAACATCGTTAGCCTTACACTTTATACTCACAATCGAATGCCCTCTCGCTGTGTTTGCTACCATCTACTGGAATTAAAACCAAGTACGGTTCAGACATGACAACGCTTCTTGTAGATCTCGCTATATTAATCGGTTGTAAATCTTTTCGTAAGAAAAACAATATGATGCAAACCCTTTGCGACAGTTGTGGGCCAACAAATACCGATAACAAATGAAATTTCCCGGGAGATGAGCCAAAGCGAAGCACTTTGATAGAGAGAAACTGGGTACAAGGACACCAGTCCTCCCACTGCCAAACCTGCGAATGACAAAATGGCGGACCGTCCCTCTAGAAAGAGAAAAGAAGAAAAAACGGATGAATTCTTCCATATTCGAGCCAAAGGACAGTTCTTGAAAGTACCTAAAGGAGATGAACTTGATGGTAGAGATTTCTCAGCAGCAAAAGGTATGTTTAGGGTGGAAAACATGAAGAAAAACTATCTCCCTTATAGTTTTATAACGAGGGAATCGATGCAAATGCTTCTCTGTTTAGATCCTAGTAATACCATCCTCTACAGAAAGATGGTAAAAATATGATATAATATCACGTTAGGGTACTGTTATTTAAAATATATATCGTGTCTAACCTGAGTGAAAGCTGTGTTGTCATGCTGGCCTTGAATACATGCTCAATTATGTTGATAAGAGTACGTGCACGTGTGTATGAGTGAGGCTAGTCATTACTAAATGGCAGTCCTGGGAAACGTAAAATATAATACAGATCATTGCCACATTCTTCTACACAACGACTTTGCCGTGCACTGTGTGACAGCAGGTTCATGTATCATTGCTGTAAAACTATAAATTGATAATCTTTTGGATTTATTCTACCTAAAGGAAAGAAGAGAAAAGTACCCAGCAGGAGAGATCTAAGAAGACAATCCAAAGTTCAGAGAAAAGCAAAACGAATTGCTTTCTTCAGCAAGAAGAAGGGACAGGTCTGGTATTAAAGTGCACCTAACCCCAAAATATTTTTTCACTTAATATATCTTTGCACCTGTTCGAAATGCATTGTGCCCTTCTGTGCCTTTTTAAACCAAATCTTGACTTTTTAAAGGATGTGAAAGTTACGAAATCTGACCATCATCTGTCCCACAATCGAGCTAGTAAGGGGCATGCGGGCTACTCCTTACTTGATGCCACCCACTGATTTGCATCATGGTATTAAAGTCTTTGTAACAATGCATGCAAATCAGTTGTGGCGTCAAGTAAGGAATAAACCCATGCCCCTTACTAGCTCAGTTGTGGGACAGATGATGGCTAGATTTCATACACCATTGCAATGAATTTCTCAGTCTTTCCCTCTTTCATTATCCTTCCCTCATCCTACACTGTTGAGTTCTACCACAGGGGACCCACAAAAGTTTAGAAAAAGGAAATAAATTAGAAAATTAAATTATTGGCATATGTTGTTCATTTCTCATGGTTTTCTTTAGTGTGCATTTGCTTACAATAAATGCAACAGCACTGCCATCATGTTTTGTGCACAAGCAAATCTGAGCAATGCTGATTTAATATAATATACATGTATATTGACAGGGGGTTTGACAGTTTGAATTACCCAGTAAAAACACACTGCAAAAAAGGTTTGGACTCTTGAATGCTTCACCTCTTTGCAACCAGATTCAACTCTAATGAAAGCTGGATAATTTCTGAATATTCAAACCTTTCAGAATCCCAAGAAGTAACAATTTTGATGTAGCATTTCAGCTCCCTTTTTGCTTTTTTGCTCAGTGTTTATTTTCGTCAGAGATTTGGCCAATCACCGTGCCACATATGCACCATATTTACACACCATCAACTATGAAATGTTACCTCTCCCTCCCAGAGATGTTTTTGCACGACAGCTATGAACAGTTTTTTTTTTCTACTCATACTTTTCCAAAGCATAAGACTGACGGTTATGAAGCAAATCATAAAATTGATTGCATGAAAAGTTTTGCATAATAAATAAGGTTAAATTTGTACAAAGGAAGAAGAGCTTGATAAGTAAATATGCAAACAAATAAATAACAAGTGAATAAAACTTGTTTTACTTTGGTCCTTCACAGGTTTCTGAATGGCAAAACAGTCCAGCTAAACAGAGTGAAACCAGCAGTGATCCAAACAGACTTGCTATAGCAGGAAAAAAGAAAAGAAAAAAGAAGAGAAAAGCTAACAAGGTAATTTGTGAGAGTGTGAAAACACAAATTTCCTTTCATGCATACAGTTACTGGTATTCATTATTGTACATTTAATTAATTAATTAATTAATTAATCTATCTATCAATTAATTTAATATTTATTTAGTTTAATATTCATTTGTCAGTTTATTATAAAATTAATCAATTTATTATTAATTAAATTGTTTCCTTGAATTCATTTGGTATTTTCCAGGATGCCCATGAATCACAAGGTGACTATAAGCAAAGACTTCTGGAAGACAATAAGAAAGAGGACAAGGAGATTAAAAAACTTGAGAAACTTCTGAAACTGGATAAGAAAAAGAAAGTTCCTCGTCAGTTCTGCATAGAGGGTCTTGACTGTATCTTGCATTTGGATAAACTGATATTAAATAGTAGCTTTAAAAAACTGCATTTGTTTCTTTCAATAATGTATGTTGTTTTGTCATACAAACTTGCCATTAACTAATAATACCTGTTTGAATCAGTTTGATGATTATTGCTACGATAAAAATGAACCTTAACAAGTTCCAACCAGATTTGTTGGAGGTTTGTGATCCACAAATGATGAAAACAAATAGTGACAGTGAAGATGACCCAGAACTGAGACCAAAGATATCAGGTTATAATAAGGTATGTTGCATGCTTTGTCTTTAACTTTATTCGACCTTCCTCAGTTTAAATTTGCTTGATTTTTTTCCATGTTTCGATCCTTGTTTACAAAGGCAAACCTAAGCAAAGCAGAGGATCAAGACATGGATGAACAGAACCACAGTGAAGATGAACATAGTGATGATAATTATACTGACAATAATATTCAGGATGGAAAAAGAAACTTGAATTATCGTGATAAATCTGGGAATCATGTGCTTGGTTATAATGACAACAACAACAAAGAATGTGGAAATGATGATGATGGTGATGGTAACAGCGACAATGACTTTGACAGTGTTGATAATGTACATGATGATGATGATGACAAGGGTGATAGTGTAAGTTGTGATGATGATGTTGATGGTGATGATGATGTTGATGATGTTGTTGTTGACAATGATGATGATTTTGGAGATGATGATAACAGTGGAGACAAGCAAGTGTCAGAAAATAGTCAGAGTCTAAATTCACAAAAGTATCTTCCACCTCATCTGAGAAAGCAGCAATCATCTGAAATCCAGCGTGAACATTTGCACAAAATAAAACGACAGATGAAAGGTCTACTAAACAGGTATGTATAAGACTTTTTTATTTGAAAACATGGTTTATAAATTGTTTCCATTAACACACTTGTGCTAAGATGATGCACACAAAAATCTAAAAGGACTCATGCTTTTTTGAGCCCATGCATCCCAGGGATGCACAAGGACTAAGAACTACTCATTACTCTTTGTAACTGTCTTGGAAAATCTCCTTGTGCTTCAGCGATGGGCCATTTTGTTTACTTGGCACTTGGTGGCCATGTATATACTGTATGCTGTGTTTCAATTTTTCTTTTCCTTTGTTAAATGTACTTGTCTTATATTTATCATACATAACCATACACAAGCACAAAAGAAAATAAAAATTGAATGAAGGATAAAATTGAACTACAACATATACACAGAAAATGAAACAAAACCATGAAGTCAAACTTCATTTACCACACAGAAAGAAAAATCTGATGCAGATCATCAGGTAGCCTGCTTGTAGGCGGTAGACTGTGTTGCACGAGATTCTGGTCGCGGTAGTATTCCGGTTGCCACATTGGACAATATAGTGGAGGATCTGGGACGAGTGACAAAGCGAGGGGGAGGGGGAGGCCTTTGCACCCTCTCCACCCTCCCCCTGCAGAGCAGAAAAACGTTCTGCGCAGCTTTCTGCGCATCACCTTTTCGCGGGCTCTTGTTGGTCTTTTGAATGAAATCGAACACGATGCCAGGAGAGCGTTCGCACTGTGTGAAGTGTTGTGTTTTTTCTATCATTTTATTTTTTTGCCTGACTAAAGCACATGGGATTGTATACCAACTAGTGTTAGACAAGAGAAGAAATATGCAGTGGAATGAAAAGCTTTGAAATTTCCTAAAAGGCGAGCATTCATGTGATTTGATTATGTTTGTGATCAAGGGAAATAAGATTTTTTTTCCATTGTTTGGTCTTTAAGTTTGTAAACAATTGCTTGTTAGTGTAGCGTTCAGTCCTAAATGATTTTTAAATTCTCAGTTTAATCGAATTTTGTTACAACCGGACTGCTTTGGAGACAAAGCAGGGTACATGTATATGTAAAGGAAAAGGGTACATGTATATGTACAGCTAGTTATTTCTCTGGAACAATAAATTATTTCTGCGTAATAGGATGCCTGCAGAGGCCTATCCTGATTTTTGAGATAAAAAAATTAAACGCCACCATTTTTTCAAATTTCTGGGTCTTGTGCTCGCTTGGTGTTCGCGCATGCTTTTTGCGTTTTTCCGCTCTAAACCCTCCCCCTAGCTTTGTCACTTGTCCCAGATCTCCTCCCAGATCTTCCACCCATCCAATATAGCGACCAGAATCTCACGCAACACAGACTACCACCTGCAAGCAGGCTAATCATCAGGAGATTTCCAAACACAAAAATGTGTCTTTTATTTAACAGTTGAAGGGGTGCATGAAATAAAGCTTTAAGTGACTCTTGATGTTCAGTCAAATTCTCTCTTTGTGTTACAAGCAATTAAAAGGCAATTTGAATAAGAATCTAACAGCTGATCAGATGTCATTTAGGGCTTTTTTCCACACACCTCTTCAATTGGTTCATGCGTCAGCCTTCATCAAGGTATGAAGCACGCTGGAAATTTGGAAAGCACGAAAGTTGTGTAAGAGTTGCTTGAGGCATAGCCAAGAGCAACTCTAGCTTCTTGAGTGCTCTCCAGACTTTCCAAGTGCTTCATATCTTGATGAACACACAGCTAATGCATGAACCTTATTGTTTTATAACATTTTCAACACAGTAGTTTAACAATTGGACATCATCAGCGTGCACAATGGAATAATCCAATTTGCTTGGAGAATTTAGTAATACGTTTTCGATTATGTGTTAACGTTGGTCAAAATGTTGTTAATCTAGGTCAAAATGAATTTCCTTTGTCTAATCATGAATAATTAGGATTAGAAGACACAGGAATTTCATTTTGACCTAGGTTATAATCATTTTGACCTACAACATATAAATTATATCCAAGGGAAACCATATGAAATGCAAAACATGTCTTGATGCATATCGACATTCAGCCAAACCTTGCCAAGTTTTGGTGCATGGTTAGACTAATTTCCAGTGATCACCCTTAGTATGCCATAAGTGGCAAAATGACCATGACACAAATTTAATACTAAAAGTAGTCTGGGGACACTTGAAAAGCAAAAAGGTAAAAGCATGCAGATTCAACTGTTTTGGTCAAAGGATTTTTAACTGCTTTTTCTCCCTAAAAAATTAAAATTATATTCCTTTGTCAGAAGGTTTAATTCAATGTTTCTTGCTATTTACAGCATGCACATTTCACCATGTTTCACTGACTCACCGCATGAGGTGATGGGCTTGGTTTGAATTTGATACTAAGTGGAAATTTGGCCTTAAATCCAGATTACATTTGGCTCTAGTTTGGTATAGAGATTGGTTATATCATGTAACAAGATTGATTAATATTAGTTTTGTGCTTAATAATAATCTTTTTAATATTATTTGATTTACAGGACAAACACTTAAACTACTTACAGCTTACTTACTTACAGCTTACTTACTTACCAGTATATCATAATTGCATATATACTTACACTATACTTTCTCCATACACTATACTCACACTATACATGCAGGGCTCTTGCTTGATACTCCAAGTTTATTCCAGTACAGTTGCTATCAATAGGTGTGTTTTAGTTCATAATTTATTTACTTTTTTTCATTTTCCTGTACTTGCCACAGACTCAGTGAGGGAAATATGTCTGTCATCAGCAATGAAATAGAAAACCTTTTCATTCACAACAGCAGAAATGGTATGTCAGTACAGAACTATTACAGTTTATTATATTTACTATATAATTTATGTAATTCTGTTTTTAAAATTTTTCAAATTATCACTTGAAACACCTTTTCTAATCCTTTGCATTTGTACCCAGCATGTACTTAACAATCAAACCTGTACTGAGGGACCTATTTTGGTGATAAAAATATCAAATCAATGATTATTTGACCACAGACTTTCATTATTTCATTTTTCAGATGTCCAAGGAAACACTTTTGAATGTACTGTGTTCCCACAGCATTTGAATGTTGATTTTCCCAGGTTTGAAAGCTCTTGAAGTTGTGATGGAGAGCACAGGAATTTGGGTTTAGGAACTCAAAATAGGCTATTTCATATGGGCCAAACTATCACTTAAGAGGAAATTGTTTTTGCATATACATGTAGTTGTTCATTTGTTCACCAGATATGAACAAGATTCTTACTGATCTTACACTGGACTCATGTGTTGCTGTGTCTTTGATGCCGGGGAAACTTTTTAATGGAACATGTCATGTTACTAGCAATTCTTACCAGTCACATTGGAATTGAAGTTGGTGGTGGAAGCACTAAGGTGAATAACTCTGAAAATAAGCTGGATTATGACTGGCACTGTCCATCTTCAGGAAAGAACACAAGTCCTTTGTAGTGACATAAAAGAAGGTCTAATAATAGATTAGCCAAGCCTAAAAGCGGAGCTCCACAATTATTGTTTTTTTACTGGTATGGAGCAACTTCGCATGGCTTTCCTTGTGCCAATATTTTATGTTTAGAGCAGTCAACAGGAATTGAAGGGCTGAGAGCATAAACTGCCTATGTGTAATTTTAGGCCATTTTTCGATTTTCCTTGGAAATGAAACAAATTTATGCATGTGACTTGCAAGCAATTCGATTCAAAAACATTTTCCAGTATTTTTATTCACTGATTTTTGTTTCATTTCTGAGCAAAATCGAAAAAACGACCTAAAATTACACATAGGCAGATTATGCCCTCAGCCCTTCATATACATGTCTACCTTATTAACATGCATGAAGCATTGCCCAAGGGTATTCTTTATTTGAAAACTAAGTGCCAAATGCTCGTAACTGAAGGGTAAAACTGAAACTGGACATGAAATGATTGACAGGTAGAAAGGATTGTTCCATAGTGTGACACAGACTAAAAGTTTTGGCGGTTAAAACATCGATACTTACGCGACGTTTATGTTGGAGCTCCTGAGTCGATCCGCACTAGCTTGTTTGGTTCAATCGAATTATGTCAGTTTGCCTGTTCGCTCGGTGGTCAAAGGACATCATGAAGTCTTTAGATCCGCAAGTCTAACACGGCTGAAAGAAGCCAGTCGTGTTTTCTCTGCTTGCCAAACCATGAAGAGAGAGATTAATTTGACTCTCCAGTGTGGGAGTAGAGATTAAGAGCCGGGCAGAAACAAAACTCTGAAAACATCTCTTGTCTCGAAAGTGGCTCGGTTTTTTTAGTCTTGGTCCATTTCTGAAAGGTTGCCGTGCTAGAATTTCCGAAAAGCAGAGGTGTTTTCGGAGTTTAGGGCAAAAAGCTCAGTGATGTTTGCAGAGTGTGTTTCGCTTGCGGAGGGCATAACATTCCCACAACTCATCGAGGCCGAAGTGGGCGCTGTCTCGCGGGCCATCGAAGCCATGAAACAGTTCGTCAAAATTCAGAAACATTACTGAGAATTCATCCGAGAGAGGGAAATCAGCATGACGAGAAGTCCGTCCGTTTTCGATGAGTATCTGGAAAACAATCCAGGGAAAAGTTGCATGGGCGCACATGGAAAATATTACTCGTGGTCGGTCGTTGAGTTGTTATGTAAACACAGGGAGACATGCTGCTGAATTTCAACATATAAATCAGTTTTGCGTCGATCAACTTGGTTATTTTGATTCTATAGAGGCTTGTAAACATCAGCAAAACATATTTTCGAGCGAGATTAACACCAGCAAAAAAGTATTTGCACGCGAGACATTTTAACAAGTCGTTGTGTTACGCATCAGACGATACGGGTTAAATTTCACATCTTATGCAGATATTTACATCGTGAAGCCAAGAAAAATATTTAAGTATTTTGTTCCAATTTTTTCACTGTCGTCATTTACATTGATTTGTGATACGATTTTCATTCCACTGGTTCCATTTGACGACGAAAATGAACCCTTCAAAATCATTTCAATAATGACCAAAGCACGCGATACGCCAGTCAAAGTTCTGTTTCGAAGCAGAAACCAACGGGAAACAGCTTACTCTTTTAACTCTTAATTTTGCCCTTGAACATCATTAACTCAAGTTTTCGGTGTTGCTCACAAACAGAAGTTGTTGGTATTGGCCAAAAGCTATCTTCAAGTAAAAACAGCCATCTTTAATATTTTATTCTATTTCTCAGCCGACAGCAAGCTTTTTAAGCACTGAGTTAGAATCGAGTCCGATCCTGCTGTATGCCATTTTCAACCAAAACACCCTCTTCAACACTTTACTTATATCGGCCAAAGCCTTCCCAAAAGAATTAAGAATCAACCAAGAAACCTGTGTGCTCTTTTCATTTTGGAGGAACCAAGAAACCTGTGCGAGACTCAAAATATGCCGCTTAGTTTAATGTTAACGTTTGCAATGCCCTAGGCCGAACCCTATCCCTAGCTCTAACCCTAACCCTAACTCTAACCGTAGCCCTAACCCCCAAAGCTAACCCTAGCCCTAATTTTAACCCTAACTCTAAACTTAACAATAACCCTAAACCTTTTGAGTGCTGTTTTCAAGTCGGACAAAATCTATGCGCGCTGGCTTAAGGTTAACCAAGGTTGCTGTGTGCTGTTTTTAAGTCAACCCAGAATGTTGTGCACTGTTTTCCAGCTAAGGAAGCTTCTTGAGCACTATCAGTAAGCAAAACACTGGTAATAAGTGCTGCATTTAAAAAAGTCGACCATTTCCAAGTCGGATGGGTATCTTGTGGGCTGTTTATGAGTCAAAAAGGCACATTGCGCATAAAGAATACCCTTAGTCATTGCTTCATGCATGTTAATAAGACAGACATATGAAGGGCTGAGAGCATAAACTGCCTATGTGTAATTTTAGGTTGTTTTTCGATTTTCCTTGGAAATGAAACAAATTTCGAGCAATTTGATTCAAAAACATTTTCCGGCATTTTTATTCACTTATTTTTGTTTCATTTCCGAGCAAAATCGAAAAACGACCTAAAATTACACATAGGCAGTTTAAGCCCTCAGCCCTTCAATGGACCATGGTTCAAAAACCTCAAAACATTGAAACATTACACAAAAACAATACATGATGCGTTGTTTGTTCAAAAACAAATTAAACAATCAAAAAACAATCAAACAGTTTCACCCAACATCGTGTACTGTTTAGCCACCTCTCTCAACACTGCATTTATTCTTAAATGGCTTTCCATGTTTGGTCTAGATCAAACAGTTTCATTCAACATTTCGCATTATGAAGAAATGTTTGATCGTTTAGCCACGACAACAAACAAAACATGCACAGCCAGTAAAAAGCAACCAAATGAACCACATAAAGTTGAAATTTCAGCGATAACATGCAAAAAATTGTTCTGTGGACTCACTCTGTTTAGTGTGTGGTCCAAACATTGTTTGTGCATTTAGCCACCAAACGTTATGTTTGACAACTGACGATGTTGGATGAAAATGTGTGATTGTTTAGCTGGGGCTTTAATCCTTAATTTTACGAGGACTCATTGCGATTACATGTTAATAAGATCATAGTTAGTAGGGCAAAAGTTTCTTAACACTGTTGAGGCACCGAGGTCAAAAAACAGTGAGCCAAGTGGAGTAAAAACACTCGTTTGCTTTGACAAAACAATGTAACAAAACAAACAAACAATTCAACTACTTCTTTGCGTACAGATGATTGTCATTTATATCCAGTTAAGAAAAGTTCCATTCCTGAACAAAAGTAACAATGATTAAACAAAATGTTAAGCTTCAATTTATTTAATTTACCTCACTGTCCTGTGTTGTAGAGGTTTCTACCACTTGAAAATAAGCTTACGTAAGCTTCAGTAAAGTAAAAACAAGGATCCGTAAAAATAGCAAACAGTTTGAAAGAAAGAGCTTCTTCCACAGAGTTTGAGCTACTCGTTCCTCCCATTAATGCCCATGAACTGTTAAGTGACCTTTCTTGGTGAGATGCAAGATGCCGCGGTAAAGTGAAAGCCCTTGAAGCATTTATTTACTTATTTATTTATTTATTTGGCTACATAAAAACCTCACAGAAGATACATAGAGCAGTCACAAAACTAACAGAGATGTAGCAAGGAAACCCAGTAGAAGCTGAAAGCTTATTAACACTGGGCACCTCGAGATAATACATGCTGTAGATGGAGCTAGAGAGCAAAGTATATCAAGGTGGGCAAGTTTAATTTAGTGCATTGAAGCATTGAATTATTTTGTTTTCAACCACACAATCGATCCAAGTTTGAAGCTTTTCTTGAGAAAAATCTTTCACTCTTCCTTTTATCACTTGAAAATTCACCTTCTGGAGTATCTTTTGACAAGTTCTTGATTTTTATGTCTTTTGAATTGAAAGACAAACTTCGCTCAAAGAAGATGAATGGATGTTGTTTTGCTCAAAAAGAAGAAACCAACTGAATGTGAAATTACGAGCCACACAAAGCACACGAAAAATTAAGACTCGTTTTGGTTTGGGTGTCCCACACCTGGCTTGAGCCTCCGATCCAATCAAAAGCAAGTACCTGGTCAGCGTTCAACTTAAAAAAAACGGTAGATACGTGGTGTTTCATGTAATGTAATTACCATTTAGAGGTTTGATATGGCCAAGTAGAATTGCTCTACCTATCAGAACACTACATGACAATTTGATTAAAGACACCACATACCATGGAAAAAAACAGCTGACCTCGATGAGCTCTTAACTTGAGCCCGCCATATGGTCACATGACGCTGGTCAGCCAGGTGCCAATTGGCTATAAGATGGATGTCCAGTATTAAAGACGTACACTGTAAACTAGCTGGTCAGGTATGGCTGCCATGTTGGATTATTATGATTATTATTAGGATATTATTAATTATTGGGCAATGTCGTCATCGTCATGCGTGCGTGCCCACGAGCAATACTGCAAGCCATGATTACCATGAGAAAAGCAGTTGGCAGGTTTCTATAGGTATGGTGCTCCGCTTGGTGGCCCTTCGGGCCACCAGAGCTCTGCTAATTGACACAAAATCTGGTAGACCACCCTCTTTGTCACTGGTTAAAATGTTTAGGCAAAGAAACATAACAGTATATCATATCCTTCTGTTAAAAAAAACCTACTTAAGTTATTAATTAAAAAGTCTTTGGATGGGCCAGGGGGGATAGTAAGTAAGTTAGGCCTACATGTATAAGCCTGGTGGTTTCTTGAGGTCTCCTATAGCCACTTATAACTTACAGTGTGTATACATTGTAGGTGAAACATGTAAATATTATCAAGATGGCAAATAAATGATGTTGTTTGTTGTTGTTCTCTGTGTTTTGCTTTGCTATGTGAATGATCATCACAGTTATGAACACTACTTAAGCAGTTTCAATATATGATTTTCATATAATTCATTCATTCTCACATATTCATCACTTACAGGTATATTACGAACCAACAAAAACTTAATGACCAGCTACCAGTTGGCTTGTTAGCTCAGTTGGTAGATTACTGCACTGGTATTGCAGAGGTTGTGGGTTCAATTCCCGTACAAGCTTGAATTTTTTTTCAGGCTTTATTTTCACTACTGCTTAATTAATAAGTAGTGTTCATAACTGCGATGATCATTCACATCACAGTTAATAAAGGAGCAAAACAAAGAGGCCAAGATTTATGTTGGAAGGTCCATGACGGTGCACGTCTTTTGTTATGCACTCGTGTACTATGCATGAATTACATAATCACAATGTTTCTATTCATGTAACCACCTATTGTTATTTGTGCGCAGTAAACCCCCAAAATAGCAAACAAAAACATATAACAAAGAACTTTGCTCAAGGTTTCATAACCATTTCCCTCTATGAACTATGTTGACATATTGAAGGTTTTCCTAATAATAATTCTGCTGTGGTCCATTTGTAGGTGCCTTCTTTGTTGAAAGGCTTGCAGAAGTGTTCAATCAACTGCATGATTGTAATAAAGGCAGCTATGGACAAGGAAAAGAATTTGTTAATGTAGTGGCATTGTTTGCAAACCTCTACAACTTTAAAGTAAGTAAATATTAAAATTTTATGAAGTAG
>JAEMWC010000092.1:362500-420000 GCA_016490735.1 Pachyseris speciosa | reverse complement strand
AGAATCTGTTTGAACTCTTCCAGTTAATTTTTAACACCAAATGGTAATTTCCACTAATTTGTAGACAAATCTCTTTCTGAACATTATTTTAGTGTGACTCTATTTCACCTCACTAATCAACTGGTTTGTTTTCAAATGGTGAGTTTCAAAATGGCTTGTTTTCATTGATTCTTTTTAGGACATCATCCTTCAAATTCAAGCTAAAGCAGCTTCAGCTCCCAACCTGAGTAGCAAGTAAGATTGTTACAGATAAACCAATCTGTTGTGTGCTGTAGCGGTTTAGTAGAACTAAAATATGTGTAAGTTATGGTACAACCATACAGTAAGTGTTCTATCTTGGGACAGAATACATCCTTGTTAAGCTATAGAAACAATGTATCAACTGCTACATTTGGAACAGACAGCTAGCAGTCCCTTCTGGATAGTTAACAGGGCGCACAAGAAATCAGAATCCTGGAACGAACGAGCCGAGGGGTTTTACTTCACCACGCTGTTGGTAGCAAGAAAGAGACTGCTGACAGTCCCTACTGGATCAGCACAGGGCACTTCAACCTGCTGTGTTCACATCTGTTTAGAAAATGTTTGGTGTATGCCACGCGAAGATGTTGGGGGTTGTTTCTTATTTTGCTTTGTTGTTCTGATCTTCTTTCCCAGTTCCAGAATTCGTTTCATGTTGGAGATCATTTCCAATCTCCGAAACAACAATCTGAGGAAGATACCAGGATACGATCCTTCAAGAATAGAGCATCTTAGAAAAGTTCTGCGATCAGTCATTCGAGAGTCAAGTAAGGTGTTTCAATTTGAAATTTGTTGTTGCACAGTTCATTCACCACTGCACCCTGCCGTATCTGATGTACAACCTAGCATTATTGAGCAATGCAGCCATGTGTGATAGGCGACAGGTTTCACTGAGTAGAGATCTTCTTGCTTACCCGGCAACTAAAAAGGGTGGACCTTCATTATTTTGGAGCGTTTAGTTTGAGGATATTGGCGATGCTGCACAAACTGACTGGAAATCGAAATAGATGTTTGTAAGAAGTCTCAGTGTAGCTTTTTTTCAGCTACTTTGGTTATTTGTTGTTGGGGGCGTCGCTGTTTTGGTGTCATTGGCCGTATTTATGCTAGAGACGGATCATCCGTCTGGGAACAGCTTGGGCAAAGAACGGTAGCTCGTCTGATAATCCGTCTGTGTATAAACACAGGCAAGCAGACGGATCATCCATCCACACGAGCTATCGCGATAGTCCGTCTTGTGAGACGAACCATCGTGGATAACTCGTCAAGACGGATGATCCGTCTTTGTGTATAAATGCATAGTTCGTCTCATAGTCCTTCCCATATTTATACTGGAGACGGATGATCCGTCTCCAGTATAAATCGGGCCATTCGTAATCTTGATGTAATGTGTTTCAGGCCAAGCCACCAATACTCAACTTCAAATCTCACTGGAGGACTTACTGAAATCAGACTCAAAGGGTGAGTTGTAACAAACGCACTCCAGTTGTGTGGAAAAACCAGATCCATTGACGATTCTTCACAGTAAAGCATTAACTGTCTCGATATACACTAATCATTAGGTTTAAAAGCTATAGTTGTGTTGTTACCGCCCGTATTGACAACTCACTGAGCATTTAGAAGCAGAATCTTACGGATGATCAATGTGGTTGTTTCGCAGCTGGGTGCATTCTCTCTGTGTGTGGTTGTGTATGTTTTCGTCACTCAAGATACATGACGACTGCAACAGAGTGGCTTGTTTATGTTGCACTTAGTCCATAAAACTTCCTTAACTTATGGACAGTACATGTTTGATGGTTTGCGCTGTATTGTTACCTGCACAACATTGTGTTAGTTTGTAGTCCAGTACAGTAACAAAAATACTAACAGACAGACATGGCCGGATTAGAGTAGAAATTTAAAGAGTGCTCAAAGACTAAACTTGAAACTTGAACTTGAACTTGAACTTGAACTTGAAGACTAACTTAGAAAAAGGAACGTTATGGACAAACGTTTGTCCCCACAGGTCGCTGGTGGATTACAGGCTCAACATTGTCAAGATGTGAAAGTGAGTTTCAAGCAACTTCTGCGCAAAGAGGCAACTCCAGGCTGTTAGAATTGGCACGTAGACAACGCATGAACACTGATGTCAGAAAGAATGTATTTCTTGTTATAATGACCAGCGAGGTAAGAAAAAGCAGTGTTTCGAGTATATTTTCATGTGCATAGAATGCGATTTTGGAATCAGTCACGTGTTTGTTACCTGAAAATTACACGAATTTATTATTCCACTACCGCGAAATATTGCCATAAGCAGAGACTAGCCTGCGAGCAAGCTCTCCCGGGGGTAGGGGGTAGGGGAGGACCCCCCACCCCTCGCGAGAGCTTTCTTGCAGGCTAGCAGAGACAAATGAGCCAAACTTGACCCTCAATCCTGCAAACACTGTACTTTACATGTCTGACGACTCCTTGAACAAAGGTGCTGAACATAAAGTTAAACATCACATTCTATACTTTAATGGATAATTCTTCTTTTCTAGCTTTTTCAAGGCTGTGCTCTAGCACCGTCTAGTGGCACCTGGCGACTTTTTCCTTTGGGTGACAAGCAATACTTAGTTTTTGTGCAAAATTACTATGCTGGGCACCCTGAATTTCAAAAGTTCAGAGTTTTGGGTTCACACAATTTTTTCTTAGAGCACAGTCTTTATTTTTCCTCGCTTTTCAGAGTTCATATTGTCCCAACTATAACAATTAAGTTGCAGTCAGTCCAGGTAAAACAGTTTATTTGAAGGGTGCATTAATTTCACTGATATGTTTGTTTGCTTCTAATTCACAGGATTATGTTGACGCGTTTGAAAAGCTGATGAGATTAAATTTAAAAGATGTTCAAACCCGTGAAGTGATCCACGTTCTCATAGACTGCTGTTTGCAGGTACAGTGAACTGATTCACTGATTCAGTTGTTCTGTCTGCTGTGCGTTCGCATTTAACACGTGCTATCATTTTAGGAGAAGACGTACAATCCGTACTATGCTTATCTTGGCCAGAAGTTCTGTGAATACAGTCGGAGTTATCAGGTAAAGTTGAAGTACTTTCCTTGACTTTTATCTGTTGTAAATGAAAATTATTTTACAAAAGCAACACAGGTTTAGGGAAAATATATTTGATAGCAGTGCCTGTGTTGTGGTTCAATTTTATCCTTGGTTCAATTTTTATTTTCTTTTGTTCTTGTGTATGGTAATGTATGATAATGAGTACAAAACAAAGGAAAATAAAAATTGAACCAAGGATAAAATTGAACCACAACATGTGTTCTTAAAAAAACATTAGTATTGTTTCAAGTATCCCTTCCCGTGCATTGGTCCACTAGGCGTTATCCCAGGGTATCAGGATTTTGATGTGTAGTCCTAAGGCATATAGCCTCCTATGCAAATGCTGTTTGGGCTCGTCACGCATTCCTCTCCCACGAACGGCGTTCGTTGGGGAGGAACGCATGACAAGCCCAGACAGCGTCTGTGTAGGAGGCTGTATGGCATAGTTGTGTAGAGGAAAATATGTTTCAAGATTACCACTTCATTAAATTACTTCATTTCAAACCTTTTTTTCCTTTTCGGATGAGTGGATTTTTCTTTCTGTCAACCAAAAACTGAGCTACAGTTGTTCAATGGACACGTGAAAGAAACAAAAAAAACGAACATAAATCAAATCATTGAAAATAGTTAAATAAATGTTTGTCACTGACTTGTAATCTTTAGGCGGTTCTTTAAGACGTTTTGGCTAACTCTTAAGCCTTCGTCAGTTATAAGGACGCTTGATGTTTTAACGCGTCCTTGTAACTGATGAAGGCTTAAGAGTTAGCCGAAACGTCTTAAAGAACCGCCTTAAGATTACAAGTCAGTGACAAACATTAACTATTTTCAACGATGTCATCTCCTGACTACAGCTATTCGATATTTAACAATAAATCAAATCAGTTGAGATTGGTTATCTCGCCCTCTTATTATCAACTAAAACTACAGTAGTTTTGGCCATTCCACAGCCAGGGCTCAATTCTCTTCCTCCAGCTGTTCATAACACGAATATGCTGACCCCGCCCGGTCGGGTTCAGTACTGTGTACTTTGATTGCAGTCTACTTAGTAATCCATAAAGATTTTTCCAAACGATTTTTGTGACCCCTCACGTCTCACTCAAACCTTTGTTTACTGTTAACTTAAAATAAGTTGGATGTCGATAACACTTTCAAGGAGTAACATGAAAACCTCGATTGAGTAGTAATGTGGATTGAAGTTAATCTGCTTTCGAACACCCGGCCCTGGTCAGTTGGCGGCGTGTTTTCGGCCGACCTCTCCGAAATACAAAGTGACTGATTGATCCTGGGTGTCCATTGGTATGGTATATGCTACAGCTAAACAATATCATTGTTGAAGAACTGTGGCGGACAGATTCCTCACAGCGATATCCACCATAATTCACTCCACTTTTCATTTGTACGGACATAGACTGCACTCCCGGCGATTTACCCAGGGGGAGGCTCCGCTCCGAGGTACAACCTCTTACGCTTTTATATACCATTTTTGACAGAAAAGGTACCCCTTTCGTATACCTTCCATTGATAAATGGTACCCCTTTCGTATACCTAAAACAGGAAGTCTTCTTGTCATTTTCACGTAGCTTTCAATAAATTAAAACAGTACAGTCATAAGGTGTGTGTGTTCGAAATATTTTAATGAAATGTGCTTTTAAATACCTCAATGACAGATATCCCTACCCTTTCATATACTTCGACTCGTAAAATCCCTACCCTTTCATATACCTGAAGTGCGAAAAAGGTACCCCTTTCGGGCGGAGCTTCCCCGTATAGGCCATTATAGGGGGTATCAGATCATCGAGACGATTAGTTTAGTATCATATGTGCTTCTATCAAAAACAGTTCAATCTGGTTTTGAATGATATAATTTCGTGGAATCCTCGCACTGATTTAGGCTTAAAATGACTGCAACCAGCGCCTTGTTGGCTGCCTGCCATTTCAAATTCAATTTAATTAATGAAATAATTGTCACATCAGGTATTTATAATTTGCGATTCGTTGGCTTTCTGCAGCTTTCAATAAGCTGGCTGGCGTAATCCAACTATTGGTATTGAGCCTGTCTTTGTAGACGTGAACATGTATAACTTGTGTATCCTTTAGGTTACCTTTCAGTATTCATTTTGGGACAAGTTTAAAGTGGTCAATGATTTAGCTTCTCACAGTGTCTGTAACCTGTCACGTCTCCTGTCTCATCTCATCGCTAGCAGAGCATTGTCTTTAGCCATCCTCAAGGTACCAGTGCATTAGTTAATGGCTGAAATCAAGAGCCTGGCTCTTGATAACATAGTTATAGTCGTGAAATGACAGACACAATGACAGGATTGACCTTTTTTCACGAAAATCTTGAAAACTGCAACCTGCAGTCTCACTGAATTTAGCCAAGGAACTGGATAAACAACTTACCAAACATTCAGTTCTGTTTGTGAGACTTTTTTAATAAATCTACAATATTGATATTTTTAGAGCCTGGTCAGTTATATTTCATGCGGGTAGTATTTAGACTGCAAAACAGTCGTTTTTGAAGGCGCAAATTCTCACACGGCGAGCTAGAGAGTATTTTTAGCGTCTCTCCCCAGTGTCACTCTACCTTTTCACCCTTGCTCCAGACCTTTCGCTTGACGAGACCTCGCATTCAACTAACGCAAAAATACGGCTGTTTTGAGTCACGTGTACACCACTGTAAACCCCAATACAAACCAACTGCTGCATTAACTTTTGATGCAGAGTCCTGCTCAGCTAATTAGTATGCATTAACTTTCGATACAGATCTCTACTGATTAACGTGACAAGCACAGTCTATTGTTTCATTTCACAAGTATGATAAAATATGAGCGTGAGATCTGTATAGGCGTTTACAATGGGGAGCCGAATTGCTGTTGATACATAGTTTACCACGTTACCAATAACAAATCAATGAGATTTTGCATTGAGCTCAACGCTGAACCAAGATCAGCTGAGTGAAATTTTCAGCTTTTGTAGTTTAGATTGTTATTTTGTTTCTAGGTTGTAAACTTTGTGGAGCTTGACAAGCCGTCTGTTAAATTGTTTACCCAGCTATTTCATCATCTACTACTGAACTATCCAGCAGATGTAATAAGGTGAGTTATCAGCCACTGTATACTGTGTTTATGCGGCCTTGTCAGTCATGGTTCATGTAGTACTTGGTGTATACGCACGTTAAGCTTATCTACTATCCTTCCAAACTATGTTACTCTATCCTTCCAAACTGGTTTGACTTGTTTGTTTAAAATCACTCACAAGGACGCACAAGTATAGAAAGACTGTCCGCAGGGTTCCTTTTACAGTTGTTGGAAAGAGCTTGGGGCCCGGGAGGGAGCCAATCCAATTCGTTTCGGCCTGATTTCGGCTAACGTCTGATTAAAAGTGCCTTCTCCTTCGCCGAACGCATGAAATAATACCACAAAGCTACAGAATGGAGCCACAAATCAACCAGTTGAGTCAGTGTTGGTCGGATGGACTGGGGATATGCTCAACCAGGTTCATCCATATACATTCAATACTAGAAGATCACCAAGTTCTCTTGCTGGCTGGAGCTGGTTGCCTAAAGTTAGCGAACTGCGTTTCTGATAAACAGTTACTGGGGTAACGGCTGGAAGATAACAGCAGGCTTATCAGAGCCAATAATGTGATTATTTTTATTATTTTGTTTAACAGAGGCGTATTTGAAAGAATTTCAGCTGTACCAGACCTCGCTTCTCTTCGACAAAGCCTTCGCATTTTTATCAAACAGTTTGTTGGGAAAGCAAAGATATTCAAGACTTGTAAACACACTGATCTGGAAGGAAGACTGAAACTTGTGGGTGGTATTCTTGGAGCTTCAGATACAATTAAACTGTAGTTTACTGGAGAGGACAAAATGTAAGAAGCGTGTGTATGTCTTACTGTGAGGAGAAAACACTAAAGTCTGTTCGTCTTGACTTACTCCTCCGTGACTGCAAATGAGTACTGCATTGGAAAAAGCTTACTGCATAATATCAAACCTACTGGAGTACTGATGTACATGGTGCAGGGCCGAGTTGATCCAGAATTAAAAGTCAATTGACATAGTTTTTAAAAGCTAATTTTCATCGTCAACGGCAACTTATTTTCGCTGATGTCTTTTCGAACCTAATTGGCGCATGTTCAGCGTTCAGACCAAGCTTATCTGATGGTCAGAAACAGAAAGAAGCGAGAGGTCTGGATACGTTACTCGGTTGAAATTTCAATTCGCACTCATTCTCAAGGTGGCCGACACCTGTTTCCAGCACTTTCCAGCACTCTTATTTTGATGGATCAGTACCACCAATCTTTATAGTGGTATCAAAGAAACGCCCAATCATTGGTGTGCAAGTTAGGAAACTTTTTCGACGTAGTAAGTTACCATAGCAACACTTTAACCTGTTAACAACACCCCTAATTTTACTTTTAATCGACAATAGCTCTAAAACAAGCTCGGTGACTCCCATTTTATGATTAACATAACTAAATACAACTTTTTAAAAAAAATTAAAGGAGCAGATTTAGAGCCAAATTTTCGAAAATTTAAGGTGGCGCTGAATCCGCTCCTAGGATTTTTTTTTAACTTTGCAAAATGTTGCATCTTGACACGCTTACTACATTTCAACAAAAAAATCGGGGATCACCGATCTCGTTTTTGAGTTATTTCCACTTAAATAATATACATGAAAAACTTTCTCAATTCTGATTGGCTAAGAGAAATGCAGTTTTTAGGAAACACGATGCAGAAAAAAGGTAATTCAGTGCAGGATAAAGATAATTCAGTGCAAAAAAGAGGTAAACAACAGACGATTCTGATTGGTTAATTAACATAGGAACTGAAATTGAGCCAATCAAACGCAGCCTTGGAATGGCGCAAAGTCTGAAGAGCTGCAAGCGACTCTGCGATCGAAAACAATGGCAGGCTTTTTGAGCAGGTTTTCTTTTTTCGTGACCGCAATAACAGCAGAGAAGCTGCAAAACAGCTCTAAAAAGGAGAAACGGCTGCGAAAAGCAATGTATTTTAGCTGTCTGTTTGGAAACAGTGGTGTCTAGAGAAGTGACTTACTGACGTAATTGGAATTACGAGTCCGTTGATGGAGTGGCGCCGAGATTAATAAACAAGCAAGGACAAATAAGGCGAAGATAACGAACTAGAAAGCCTGAAGGTAATGATTACAGCGCTTGATAGACACTTAGCAAACAAAGTAGCCTTATAGCTATAGCCTGTAATTGCTTAGCCAGTGTTTACAGCTAAAAACGCTTTAAAAACATTGAGAAAACTGTTGTTTTGATTCACCTTAGCTTCGTTGCGTTGCTTCTGCAAAGTTAAGAAGCTATCTCGCAATTTTTTCATGTATATTATTAACAAGTAATCACATGATTTTTCTCGTGCAATTTGGAATAAATAAGCACTTGTAAATTTTTTCAAAGACCACAAATTGCACTCGCACTACGGGCTCGTGCAATTTTGTGAGTCTTTGAAAAAATGTACTCGTGCTTATTTATTCCAAATTGCACGAGAAAAATCATGTGATTACCTATACAAAGCTAAAATTAGGGGTGTTTGTAATAAACGATTAAATTATGAGCTCGAGATTTCTATCGTGTGATAGCTATCACGCATAGAAATCGAGAGTGAATAATCTAATTGACTAATATTTACAAGACTAAAAAGATTTTAAAAACGTAAAAAAAAACCCGAACGTTTTCGTAACTAAGCCATCTTCTCTCCTCTCTCCAATCCCCTCTCCCTTTTTCCCTCCCTCTCCATCCCCTTTCTACGCCTGCTACGCAGGCTAGAAAACCTTTTTTTAAGCGGTCAACCTCTATTAAGCGGTCAGTTGGCTCTTTCCCGATGGTGACAGCCTAATAGAGGTTTGACTGTATCACGCGAACGCCGTGACAGTTCTACGTTTAGAGCTATTAAGAGGTAAACAACGAATATTACCACAGATCTATTTGCGTTTGGTCATATGGAGATCATTCTCGATGGCAGCTCTCGAAACAATTTTACGCGCTTTGCTCGAAAAGGCCTTGTGCGAACCCAAAAGCAAACCATTTTCAAATTTCAAACTGATAGTTCTCGAGAATCAGAAAGCGTGCGTCCAACTTCCGCATCAGAAGGTATTCAGAGTAATAAACCCATTAGTTTTAAATGACTACAGTAGTTTATACTAAAACAATTCGATGTCTGTGCGTGATAGCTGATGAGGGCGCAATCACGCGATAACAATCTCGAGCTCATAATCTAATTGTTAAATAGTGTTGCTATGCTAATCTATTGAGTAGAAAAAAAATATTACATTACTTGTTTACCAATGATTAGACATTTGTCCTGGGTGGTCCGAGGAAAATGGCTCTCGAATAATCGACTGGACTACGTAATCGTATAAAGTGATTTTGCCTTTTGTTCGATCTATGACAGAAATAATACATAATTTGTTGAGAAATATAATAGACGAGCGATTTGTGAAAATCACAACAAGTATAATTTTACAACATTCAAAATCCATCCGTTTACAAAATATATCACTTCTGTGGCGTATCCAGTCCAATTATTCCGGTTAACTTAAAATACAGGTCAGCAAACGGGTTAGCAGAACAGTACAGTAAAACAGGTCAGCAATACAGGTCAGCGAGGTGAAATTACAGTTTTCTTTTCTGGAACGCGTACGTGTAAAAACGTGTCATTCGAACTGAAAGGTCGACTAACTCAATCGTTTACGCGTATAGATGTCAATCAAGATATTCTACGAAATCAAATGTCAATCAACGAGTCAAAAAAGTAAACATTAACTAGTCAGCGAAACACTCTCCGCCCCGATAAGGGCGTAGTCCTTATCTCTTCTGTTGTCCTTTCAGTCATCACCTTCCGCAGGGTGAATGACAGCGATTTTAGTGATGGGTCGGCTATACTCTCCCATCGACGTCTTGACCTTCACATTTCGCACTCGACCGTCCGGTCCTGGGTACACTTCCAAGACTCGACCTATGGACCAATTACCTCGAATTGCATTGGCATTGGCTACTGCTACGATGTCATCTACTCTCACGTTCCGCCGTTCAACCTGCCATTGCTTCCTGGGTACCAGTGACGGGAACACGTCCCTACTCCAGTGCTTCCAAAAGGAATCAACAATTTTCTGAACGAACTCTACCCGGTGGCGCGGATTCTTCGTTTCCTTGAATGGTCCTTGGGGGACTTCTGACGAAGCGCGTCCTAGGAGTACGTCATTAGGGCATATGTAACTGCCGTCGTCAGGGTCATTTGGGATTCTACCGATTGGTCGCTGGTTTACCAGGTTAGCCACTTCTAGCAGGACTGTGTACAGCTCAAATGGCGTAAGCACTTGACTGCCAACAGCTTTCTTCAAGGCGCTCTTGCAGGTTTTAACTAACGCCTCTGCGGAACCATTTTGATGTGGAGCAGCTGGTGTAATAAACTTCCACTGCGTTCCTTTCTCTCCACAGAATTCTTGCACCTCTTCTTCGTTTATGCTTCGTACAATCTGACGCAACTCCTTCTCAGCGCCGACGAACTGTGAACCATTGTCACTCATTATGACTGCAGGCTGACCTCTTATGGCAAAGAATCTTCGCAGGACTTGAAGAAACTCCATTGTAGAACAGTCCACGGCCATCTCCAGATGAACAGCTCTGATGTTCAGGCACGTAAACAAGACTCCGTAATGCTTCGCGGTCCTGTTTCGTGAGATCTTGACCTTGTAAGGCCCGAAATAATCGCATGCTGTAATGTAAAACGGTGGGGTGTAAGGAGTTAAGCGAAGTGCAGGTAAATTCGCCATCAGCTGCGTCTCCGTCTTGTGTGCCATTTCGCGACAGAACCCACACTTAAACTTGACGGACTTGCTTAGCTTGTTTGCCTTTAAAATCCAGAACTTCGTCCTTGTTTTAGCTGTCGTAACTGCTACACCGTTATGTCCGTACTGATGGGCGTGTCTTGTTATCAGCCACGAGATCCAATGATCACTGGGGAGAAGGGCGGGGTGTCTTGTTTCATAGGACACGAAAGCTTCGTCCACTCTTCCTCCGACTCTAATCACACCTTTCTCATCCGAAAATGGGCTCAGGGTCTTGAATTCTCCCTTCTCCATTCGAAGACGCAAGTCCTTTTGAGCTTCCTTTATCCAGAATATCTCAGCACTTTCCAGTTCTTCTTGGGAAAGTGGCCCGTTTCTTCCTTCTTGAGCGTGCTTTCGTAAATATATCTTCTTAGCTAGCCTCTGTATGCGTGCCGTTACTCGAATCAAATTTCTCCAGCTAGAGAACTTCTTAGGGTCGATGGCTTGCTCAACCTTCTTCACTTCGCACACTACTTTCACCTGACGTCGTTCCATGTCTTCTTCTGAGACAGGTTTGACTGCTTCTTGCGGCCAAAGTTCTTCTGGGAGTTGCAAGAACTCCGGTCCGTTACTCCATCTTCCATTCAGATCTTCCACACGTATCCCCCTGGAGACATCATCGGCCACATTCACTTCGCCGGGAATATACCTCCACTGATTGGGGTCTGAATTGTTCTGAATTTCTCCCACTCGTGAGGAAACAAATGGCTTAAAACTGCGTGACAGGCTTTGTAACCAGGCAAGTGTAATCATGCTGTCAGTGAAAAACTTCACGGATTGGAATCGTATCCTGGATTGTTCTTGTATGGTCTTTGCTAGGCGGGATGCTAGAACTGCGGCCTGCAACTCCAAACGCGGTACGCTCAGCTGCTTCAAAGGTGCTACTCGCGACTTCGCCGCAATCAACCTGACCTGGTACTTGTCATCGTTTGTTCTCTGCCGGATGTAGGCGCAAGCTCCAAAGGCTTCCTGGGATGCGTCTGAGAATACGCACAGCATTGGCGGTTCGGTGGCATTCGCACTACACAAACTTCTCTGAAAGGTGATCTTATTAAGACCCTTCATCTCTTTGAACAGTTCGATCCATTTGTCACGGACTGTAGGCGGAAGCTCCTCATCCCAATCAACTCCTGTTTGCCAAAGCTCTTGCATTCCTATCTTGGTTCTTATCAGGAAAGCGGCGGCGAATCCAACTGGATCGTAGATCCGGGCGACTTGACTGAGTAACATTCTCTTCGTTAATTTAACCTCAGGTTGTCGTTGTTCACATTCTGTGATATGTTTTATCAAGTCAGAGTCCACCTTGAACGATAACGTGTCTGACTGATTGTTCCATGTGACGCCTAGAACTTTCTCTTCGACTGCTCCTTGAAACATCGTCATCAGTTCCATCTTCTCATCTTGACTCTGGTCTTTCAAGGACTCGTTGGAGATCCAACCTTTGACTTTGAAACCACCCTTTTCTAGAACGTTGTCTAGATCTTTAGCTAGCTGTTTTGCTTCCTTCACTGTGTCAACAGAGTCGCAGATATCATCCATGTACGCGTTCTTGATTAAAACATCGGCTGCTTTGGGGTGGGTACTCTTACTTTCTTGTGCAGTCTTCCTCAGTGCTGTTTGTGCCATTGCTGGGGCTGGCTTGTCCCCAAAAGTTAGTACAGTTTTGACGTAGACATCTGGCTCGCGGTGGGTTACTAAGTTTCTCCATAGGAATCGGTGAACCTGTTGATCTCTCTCGGGTATCAGTATGCGATGGTACATCTTCGATATATCCCCGACTAATGCGACTTCTCTTTCCCTGAAACGCAGGACCACACCAAATAGACTGTTAAGTAGATCAGGACCTTTCATCCAATAATCATTCAGTTTATGGCCTTGAAATACGGATGACGAGTTAAAAACGATGCGAACTGGGGTGCTTTTCTTTTCCGGCCTGATTACTGCGTGATGCGGTATATAGTGAACGGGACCTTTGTAATTCTTCATTTCGTCCTTTGATAACTTTCTGCAGAAATTCAAGTTCCTCATTTCAGTCATTTGCTCATCATATGCCTTGGCTTGATCTGGGTTGGACTTCAGACGAAGTTCCACTGATTCCAACCGTTTCAACGCCAGCGGTTTGTTATCTGGAAGGACATTCGGATCTTTTTTCCACGGATATGGAATCATCCACTGGTTGCCAATTTTCTGACACGACTGGTTAATGACTTAGGCTTCCTTCCTTTCCACTTGGCTTAACCTGTCTGCTTCGCAAATACATGGCTTTACTTCGACGCCCATTGTCTCCGTTTTCCAGAAGTCTGAGAGGTCCACGGGCATAGCGAACTTGACAAATAATATACGACTTGTTGGCTGAACGTTTCCCGATGTGCCTCCAAACACTACCCATCCCAGTGGCGTTTGTCTTGCTACAAGCTCTCCTGCTTGTCTGGTTTGGCCTGTGTGCAGGTGCGCATGGTCAATGCCGATCAGGATATCAATCTGTCCCTTTCCACGTCGGAATTTCTCGTTTGATAGACCCAGGAGCTCGGTGATCTGTGACGTCTGAACTGCGGCAATGTCGTCACTTATACTGGGAATCCCGATTACCTTTATCGAATACTTCCTGCGGTGATCTACCGAACTGACTGGTACCCGATACTCCTTTGTTCTTATGGTTTCTTCTTCTCCACCGACTTTCGCTATTGTCACAGAAATGTCCCTTCCTTTGAGTCCTAGTATCTCAGCAGTGTCAGTACGAATAAGGCTTACTTGTGCGCCTGTATCGAGGAGGATGCTTCCGTTTTTCTGGACTCCATTATACACACATACATACATACATACATACATACATACATACATACATACATACATACATACATACATACATACATACATACATACATACATACATACATACATACATACATACATACATACATACATACATACATACATACATACATACATACATACATACATAACTTTATTTTTCTTCGGATTTAGATATAGCATACATGACGCTAGTTTCTCCGAATGAGATAACAAATAACTAACTAACTAGCTAAATAAATAGATAAATACATCAAGTGAAATAATATAGGAACGTTACAACAATAAGAGTGTTTCAATAAAAGTATATCAATATAGCAATGCCCGGCCTTGGAAAATATGCCGCTTAACCCCGCGCCGAAAACCAGCCAGCGTCTCCGATCTCCTGACACTATCGGGAAGCCTGTTCCACTCATGCGCGCCAAAATAACGAAAAGAATGGAGACCATACGTGGTTGTTTTCACAGTAGGGAGTTCCAAAATAGCGTGGCCCCTGAGCGAGTACGCCGACGTCCGCTCCTTAAGATGCGATCTCAAATAAGACGGGGCAGCCCCATGCAAACACTTAAAAACAGTGATAAGCATGTTCTGAACCCTTCTCTGTTCCAGATTTACCATTTCCAGTTTCCGCAACATCTCATCATAACCGTTCTCCTTATCATTAAGCACTACCCTTAACGCTTGTTTATTTACGTGTTCTAGCTTATCCCTGTCCCTCGCACTACAAAAGTGCCATACGTCACTACAATAAGAAAAGACTGGTTGAATAAAAGCATTATAAAGCCTAAGCATAGTAGGCCCGCTAATTAGATTTCTGAAACGTTTGATAACCTGCAGCTGATTATTTACTTTTTTACATATAGTCGACACATGCTTGTGAAAAGTAAGCCTGGAATCAATATTTACACCCAGTAGGTTAATATCATCACGCCTTTCGATTTGTATACCATCGACGGTGAAGATAAAAGCCTCATCTGTGTCTCCTAGGATTAACGATTGAAACTTCGTGGGATTAGCCATTAAGCCATTTTGCTTGAACCATTCCGTTGCTATAGAAAGCTCATCATTTAACCTATTATACAGGGTTGAATGATCAGAGTCAGAGCTATAAAGCTGCTGATCGTCTGCATATGCGTTTAATTTTACTCCAGTGATGAAAAATGATAAGTCATTGAGGAAAATATTGAAGAGTAGAGGTCCTAAAACACTACCCTGAGGTATGCCACGGTTGTTGTTTTCCCATGTCGAAACTGTATCCCCAATCCTGACGCGCTGAAGCCTGTCATTGAGATAGTCCTGCAGAAAGGTACAACTGTGGCGATCCAGACCGTACGCTTGGAGTTTCTTTATGAGAAGCGTATGGGGAAGACTATCAAATGCCTTCGATAGATCCATGGCAACCATAGCCACCAGTTCCCCCTGGTCACGACTCTGCTTCCAGTCCTCCACAAGTCGTAGTAAGGTGGTAAGGCAGCTGTGATGTTTCCGGTAAGCTGACAAGAAGTCGCCAAACAGATCTTGAAAGTATGATAGCAGAAGGGAAGCTAAAATCCTCCCAAAGATGTTATTCATAGCTGGTAACACTGTAACTGGACGAAACATTGTTTTGTCCTTGTCATCTTCCTGGTTCTTAGGCAAGGGGGTGTCTGTCATTTTTTCCATGCCGACGGATATTTACACTGAGCAAGAGCGTTATTGAATGCAAAAGAAAGCGGTGAAGCTATAACCGCTGCAGAGGCCCTCAGAAATCTGGGAGCGATATTGTCATAGCCAGGTGACTTCCTGGTGTTTATGTCACTCAACAGAGACTCAACGCATTGGGAATTAGTAGGGGAAAACGAAAAGCCTGGTGATGGCGACAGGACAGTTCTCTCTCTGATTGCCCTCACACTTGGGTGATTTACAAATTGGTCACCATAAACATCTAAGTTCGATATGTTCATGTGATTAGCAATATTAACAAAGTAATCATTAAAAGTGGACACGATTCGAAATTTGTCAGTCTCTATTTGCCCTTGGTCTTTCAAAATCATGTCATTGGACTTGAAAGCGCGCTTTGACTGTAGGAAAGGCCGGTACGTGTTCCAGAACTGTCGCGGATCCTGATTTATTTCTTCGGATCTCATCCGAAAATAGTTTTTTATGGCCTTGCGCCGCAGTGAAGTACACAAGTTCCTTTGGGATTTAAACGCGGCGTAATTAGCATCTGATCGATCACGCGAAAATACCTTCCAAAGGTGGTTTCTATACCTAATAGCCTTTCTCCAGCCTTCATTCATATACGGCGCTTGATTCCCGCGTACGCAAACGGACTTTAAGGGCGCGTGTTCATCCAGAACAGAGGTAAACAGCGAGTGAAATGCGAAGAGCATATCATCCACATCGTCAAAGGCATTCATGACCGTGATAAAGGGCGTATTATGTAAATCCGCACAGAAGCTATCAGCATCAAAATTCTTCATGCTCCGAAACGAAATTCTCTGAGATCTCGATCTAGGTATCGAAGCCCGTAAGATGGTATAGACCAGAGCATGATCGCTAATATGTGGATTAACAACACCAGCTTGCAAAACCCTTGATTTGGTGTTTGTTATGATAAGATCAAGCAGAATTTCGGATGTATTGATTGTACGAGTAGGTTCCAGGATCAAGTTCTCAAAAGCAAAAACATCCATAATGTCAGCCAAATCCCTGCCTTCTCTTGGCGGTTTATCCAGGTCCAACATATTGCAGTTGAAATCGCTGCAGACGAATACACTCTCTGATCTTGCAGTTGCAAACTCGAGCAAATTGCGCATTTCAGGTTCCCATATTGACTTCGCACATGACGGCGGACGATACAGACCAATAATCGTTGTCCATGATCTTGCCAGTTTGACTTTCACCGCAAGAGTCTCAATGCCGGTCGAGGTTTCCAACTCCTTTACCCTAATAAATGGAAGACTGCTACGAATAAACATTGCTACCCCTCCACCCCCGCAAACACGGTCTTTTCGAAGCAAGCGATAGCCATTTACATAAAACTGACTGTTAGGGAAACTGCTGTCGATCTTGGTCTCTGTAATCACTAATAGATCAAAATAATTTGACTCTAGCCACAGCCGTATCTCTGCAAACTTGAAACCGCCGATGCTATTGGCATTAATATGACCCATACAAAAGTTCTTGTTATATTTGAGAGCAAGTTCGTGATAGCCAGGTAGAACTGACAAACCGGCGTCAGTGGAGCAATTTGAGGAGGAATCCAAGTCCGAGCCACTGAGAGATGCATTGGCAAACGGCAATTCTTTTAGGACACTCACACAAGTAGGACATGCCCAAGAAAAACTCTCGCAAGCCTGATACTCCTTGAACCGCTTGGGAGATATACCGCCACATTTGATATGACACCAGTGGAAACAATGGTCACAACTAACGGCCCTGTGAGACTTCGCAACCGTTCTGTTACAAACCGAACAGCTATGCATATTCTTAATACTAGGGCCAGGTGTCGGTATAATATCTCCACACAGACACAAGAACTCACAGTTAAATGTTGCTTGACCATTCACGTAGTATTTGATCCTTGACCTCGCAAAACAGATTCGCCGGAGTTGCTGGACACCAATATGTCGCCCATTGCTCTTGAGCAGTCCACACAAGCGAAGACTTTCTATATCGTTAGCAGCAAATAATTCTGTGTCAGAATCGTTGGGCAAGTGGCAATAACCCTTTCGTCGTCGGTGCATTTGTTTGGGAGTTATTAAACCCAAGGAGAACACCACTAGAAATACCAAAAGTGCAGAGTTAAACAGAACACGTCCTCTCGCCATCATAGAACCACGCCACGCCACGCCATTCTGACCGCAAATGATTGTTGAGATGACAGGGAGAAGTGCACCTTGACAGGCGGCGACAGATACTACTCCGATTCTGATGGTGTTGCTTTTGAGTGGATGATGAAAGTGTTCGCACTGTTTTCCGCCTTCCTGTTTCGTGCAACGTTGTCTTCGGCAACAGTTTTCCAGCCTGTGTCCTCTTCCGGCCCTTTTAAGGCAACCAAAACAAACGTGATTCTCTTTGGCGATCTTGAGCCGCTCTTCGATACTCAGAGCAGCAAATGTCTGACATTGGTCCGGCCAGTGAGCAGAATTTTGACACACCCAACATTTGTGCCAAGTTGAATTACTTTTCCTGCTGACATCTCCTCGCACATGATGGACTGAACGGTGAGTACTTGGTCCGGTTCTCAGTGGAGCTGTTGCACGCATGCGGGATTTCATTTCTACACTCATCCAATCCATGAGCCCTTGTAATGTCGCGGTCTTTCCATCTCGTTCCAAGTCCCTTGACCAAACTTTTCTATCTTCTGCGCACATCTTTTGTTCGATAATTGACAGCATGTGACTATTATCCATGTTGCTGGGAACTCCCACTTCTTTCAGGGTGTTGTAACATCGTTTAACTAGATGCACAAGATCACAGAACCTCGCATCTTCGCCGTTTTGCAGCGCGCGGAATTTGACAACATCCTGCGTTATTGTGTCCGAAACAAATCTTGGATCACCGTAAATTGAATCCAAATATTCCCACGCGTCGTCCTAATCTGTGCCAATTCCTTTAATCAGCTCTAGAGGCTTCCTTGGAGACATGTACGTTAAAATGTGATAGAGTGTACCGGGCTTCAATTGCGTGTTTAAAATCTGCCTTAAAAACTGCATATTCACTAACGTCTCCCACAAACTTCGGCAATTTTGGTTTTTTTAAACCCACACGTTACTTTCAGGAATTGAATTACTGAGACCGGAATTTGCGACTTGAGCACCGCTATCAACACCTCCATTGTCACCACTACCCAGGGCTTGCTCAATGTTTACTTGTTCAACAGTAACAATAGTGTTCTGTCCTTTATCATGAGAACCGCTACCGGGAGGCACGTCCTCCACAGATTGCATACTTGAAATTCCGATGGTGCTCGGCTGATTAACACTCGCAGTTTTCTCTTTACCAACATCATCTTCCTGCAGAAATTCCTTTTCTTGGCTAACTAAACTTTCTAAGTACATCTTAGCTCGCATTACATAGTCCATGAAAGTATCCTGGCATTTTTCCATCCAACTTTCAGCTTCTTCAAATCTCGTATCGTCATCTATCAGTTTCGTGTAATTTTTCACTTAAGGCATCTCTTACCTCTGAGCCTGGTCTTTTAATTTCGGTAAGGTTGATCAACCACTTGCCACTTCTTGTAAGGGCTGCCTTGGCGTTCCTCCTTGTTTTCTTCGTTTCTTTTAATTCCTCCCTCATTATTGATCCATACCATCCACAGGACACAGAACCATTTATCTCTCAGTCCGACGGAGAAGAAATCGAATGCTGTGGTCCGAGGAAAATGGCTCTCGAATAATCGACTGGACTACGTAATCGTATTAAGTGATTTTGCCTTTTATTCGATCTATGACAGAAATAATACATAATTTGTTGAGAAATATAATAGACGAGCGATTATTGAAAATCACAACAAGTATAATTTTACAATATTCAAAATCCATCCGTTTACAAAATATATCACTTACTTCTGTGGCGTATCCAGTCCAATTATTCCGGTAAACTTAAAATACAGGTCAGCAAACGGGTTAGCAGAACAGTACAGTAAAACAGGTCAGCAATACAGGTCAGCGAGGTGAAATTACAGTTTTCTCTTCTGGAACGCGTGCGTGTAAAAACGTGTCATTCGAACTGAAAGGTAGACTAACTCAATCGTTTACGCGTATAGGTGTCAATCAAGATATTCTACGAAATCAAATGTCAATCAACGAGTCAAAAAAGTAAACATTAACTAGTCAGCGAAACACCGGGGGGGAGGGGGGCACTAAAAAATATTTAATACGGGGAGGCTCCGCCCCGAGGTCCGACCCCTTACCCTTTTATATATCATTTTGACAGAAAAGGTACCCCTTTCATATACCTTCCATTGACAAATGGTAGCCCTTTCTATACCTAAAACAGTTAAGTCTTCTTGTCATTTTCATGTAGCGTTCAATAAATTAAAACAGTACAGTCATAAGGTGTGTGTTCGAAATATTTTAATGAAAGGCCGTTTTAAATACCGAAATGACAGATTTCCCTACCCTTTCATATACTTCGATTCGTGAAATCCCTACCCTTTCATATACCTGAAGCATGGAAAAGGTACCCCTTTCGGGCGGAGCCTCCCCGTATAGGCCATTATAGGGAGTACCCCCCCCCCCCTCCTGGAACATTTGTTTGGTACCCTATAATGGTAATGACCATTATATGAGATTATATGACCATTATATTAGATTGGTAATGATGACCCATCAAAGTACAAGAGCTGGAAACTGAAGTAGCAACTGAGTGGGAATTTCAGACGAGTTTTTAAAGGTAATTTGTGTCCTTTTCACCAGGACTAAGGGCCTGTTCACATGGAGGTGGGGGACCCTAGGAAGGTGAGGTAACCCCGCCTCGGTAGGGTTACCAATCTCTCTTTATTACTCGATCGCGTTCACATATGAAGTGGGGTACCTCACCGAGGCGGGTTGCCCGGTCAGCCAGGGTGAGTAACCCGCTTAGCTGGGGTGAGTTTTCTCCAGTGGGGTGGGGTGTCATCCGGGAAATTGTCTCTTAATTCTTTGATATACGTTCTTAGCGACCACACGATAGCATTTTAAACCTCACCCCAGCACTCCGGGGTTGCATGTGAAGGCCAGCTTTTTTTGACCACGGGTAGGTGGGGTACCTCATCTTCCCGGGGTCCCCCACCGCCATGTGACCATGTGGCCCTAAGAAGTAAAAGATTTATTTCGGAAACTGTGATGGCAACTCAACCATACATCACAGTTTATATTTCACGAGTCACGAGTCTTTTTACCATCACGAAGATCGTAACAAATATTGGAAAGTCGCTTAGAAATCACATAAATCATACGAGCGTCGTTCAACTACCAGGGTAACATGTGGTCACAATTGTTAACTACATGTAACTCGTTGTAAAAGCTTTCCCCAAACCAATTTCCATCATCAACGGCAGCTTATTTTCGCGTAGTGGATAAAAATACTACATTTAAGATCTTCAATATTCCTTACGACACACGAAATTGAGTTTCATCGTTTATTTATAAGCATGTCAAATGAGCTTGAAGATCAACTTAACATTCAGCAAGATCAACAGTTCTTGATGAGCATCAATCTCATTCATTAGATGGTTTTTCCATTCTGTACCAACTCCCAGTTCTTACAATGAAAAAAGTTTCATCTCAAACAATATAAATTTACAAGGCAGTATTCTTCTTTCAATATATTAATACTCAATCAATTTCTACATTTACATAATAAAGATATTTTATCTATTAACATTGTTAAAGGCTCAAAGTCAGAGGGCACTAGGGTTGCTTACCGTTATGAAACTACCTTAATGAAACTGCAAAAGAACGAACTTGACTTTGAGCTAGTTTTTCTCGCGCACAATAGCTGTGGGAACCACCAACTGACACTGGTCAACAAGCGGGTCTTAATGAACGTTACTCCTAAACAAGACACATTGTAAACCGAGTCACTGTTCTGATGTGCAATAAATAGTAAGCAACCCTAATGAAAACCAACCGAAAATTTTCCATGCACTAACTGGAAAGACACACAATGGTTATCAGTCGTTCGCATGATTTTAAATCCTTCATCGGGTTTTAACAAATGAATCAACGCTTAGTGTTCGCTTTCGTCCACAACCAAGCCGATAAAGTCCGTGGTATAAACAAACTGCCGGCTTTGTGCTCCCCACTACATCCTAGTGCATTCCTTGGCCGAGATGTTCCTCACCATTCAGTTTTCCAAAAGCGAACTGTACATTTTTTCAGACAATCGTTTGGTCTTGGGTCTTCCCTCTAAATTTTTAAAAATCTTCCAGCCTTAAAAAACTTCCAGCCTCTTAAAGGATTTTGTTTCACTAATCATTCAACAACTACGTTTAAATATTTGTACAGAAATTAATATTACCATTTTTTTAACAATGAAAGAATAAGTGTATACAATGCACCTTTGGAGTTGCGAGTAAAATCACCTATTTCAGCTTAAATAATGAGCTATAAAATAACTGAATTCCTAGTGATGGAAAGAGCATGACAATGAACGAGCAACGAGCAGTATAGAAACGTGCGATATGAACCTTCTGGCTGGAATTTGGCGAATTGAACCTTCTCTTTTAGGAACCAATTCAGCTGCAAGTTCTTGATTTGAAAAAAAAAAAAGTGATAGAAAGCAGAAGGTTCAGATTTAAGTGTGCGTAATTACCACGTACAGTCTAAATTCTGTTCACTGATTGAATAGTTTAAATAAGCTTAGTTTATTGTTATACCTAGAGACTATTTGTTTTTCATATTAAGCCTAAAAATCAACATTTTACTATATAAAGTGGAATTTAAGGGACAGCAAGCAGTGTTCAAATAACGGCCATACAATACACAGGAGCACTTTAGCCGCCTTCGGAAATATGGCGGTTGTCTTCTACCTCGCCATACCTTCTGCAAATTATAACAAACACACTGGACATGTGCTGAACACTGAACAGGAAAACAAGGCAAGAAAAGGGAAACCACCTTTCTAACTCCCGCCCTGCAAACAGGTTATAGAATATGGTGTGAAATTCAGAAAACAAACAGCTTGCTCAAACGTAATTCCATTTTTTTTTTACTGTAAGTGAACGATCTGGGTTAAAGCACGTCCAAACCCCCAGTTATAAATATGATAAGAGACGAGCTTCAGTTTGGCTCATCTTTTGATAAAAGGAATTTAAGAATCCAACACTGATTTGATATATTAAAACTTTTGATATTTGGAATCGCGTAATGCTGCCAATCAAATCTGCAGTCATCCAATTCTTTCGTAACACATGTTCAAAAACAGCACTTTCATACTTGATTGAAACCCAAGAAAAATAAATTAAATACCAAACTAAAATATTCCAACTGTACATAAAAGAACGAACGTTTTGAGTGGACATAAAATATTGCCTACAAGAGCGAATGACTAATAAAAATGGGACCCAAAGCAACTAGGACGGCAACACCAACGAAAAAGTCATTTCAAAATATTGTTACCATAATTATTCCGACTCATTTAATTCGCACGATGGGCCGAACTATCCAGGAACGAAATTGGTAGGAACGACATTGAAGTCAAGAAGGAAGACAAAAAATTCACCGCCAGGTACTCATGTTCTTCATGGAACCTTCAATTTTTTTTATTTCAAGTAGTTGTTTTACAGAAAGCGGAACAGAAATCAAAATGTGCAAGAGGTTTCTCTCTTAAGGTCTCTTAGTGGTGTTCTCATTGATGTCGCCGTCACGAGTGCTTCACCTCGCCTATAAAAGCGGCCTCCAAACCTGCCTTGCACTAACAAAGTCAGCCTATTGAGCGGATTAAAACAGCCAGGGTCTTTACAAACATATAAATGGTCTCTTAACATAGATCACTAACCAATTTGTCTTAAATAGTACAAATGTATACAGTATGCGAACAACTACATAACTAGAGAATGCACTGAATAACACAACTACCGTACACCACTGGGCTTCACTGGAGTGATCTACGCCGAGACATTGGTGTGGTTTCCGCTGTCCCATATCTCCCCACTACACCTAATTACATTGCTTCAAAGTTATTTACAGTGTACTTACAAATCAAAGGACGTCATGATCTGAATTGTAGTCAGACGACGTCGCTGTCATTTACTACGTAATTACTTGCAGACAACTTCTGCATTTCACCTTCATTTTCTCGTAATCTCGCTGGACAACTATCATCTGTCCAATCACTTCACCTTGACTTGCAACTGTTCGTAAGCACAGTAATGCTTTCGTGTTTTGTACTGGCAATAATGCTCGCTAACATTTCAATTAACTGTCAGGAAAATCAGAGCTCACAGCCTGGAGTAATACGAAAAATACTGCTGCGTTCTATAATAAATATTAATTTGCCTGCTTGACTAAGTTGATTGATCTCCTTCTTTGCCAGTCATCCAATAGGTGACCATCTTTCCTTTACCTTTGACAGCCACTAAACCACGACATTCAAAAGTGTAACCTCGAGTTGAAAGAATGTTGTACACACTTTGCGTGACCTGTGCAAATCAAAATACTCAAATCAACAAGAGTTAGGGAGCTACTATGCTATTTCTTTGTCTATGCCAAGTTCAGATTTTTCGTGTTTCTCGCTCATAACCTGCTATTTTTGCTCTCTTGCTCTGTCCTTCTTTGCATTCCTATTAGGTCTACTCAGTCGGCCTTAAGGTTCACGTGTACACAAGAAAAACTATTTTCGAAACAGTGCTGCTCATATTTCCCTGTTTGCGGCTAGCATAACAAGAGGATAGATATGATTCTTCAAGAGCAAGAGGGTACAGGTTTTTTCATAAACTGAGTTAGGTTTGCAGAGGCATTATGGCTTGACGAAACGCCATAATTAGATGAGAAGTTGGTTTAGAAAATCGTGCTTCAGTTGGCAAACATTTGGCCATTTGACTTCCTTGGAAGCTTGTTACCTGTATTTTAAAACATGAGGATTTTAATGACAATACAATGAAGTTTTGGTTCAAACCTGAATATGGCTGGCCTTTCCAGTGCTGTACATACGGCTGGCTACATTCACTGTATCTCCCCAGATATCATACTGCGGTTTATGAGCACCGATCACTCCAGCAACTACAGGACCAAAGTTCAGACCTGACACACAATAACATGATCTTAGATACCTTTATCTTCACAAACGAGTTTCTTTTTATATACAAACATTTTAGATTGATCAAAATTAATTGCATATCTTGTATGCAAGGTTTAGTTGTACCACAGAGGCATGCAGTTAGTCAGAACGCTTCAAAGACTGAACTCCTCGTTTAACTAAACTATTCCGAGTGCAATGATACATTTCAGTAATTAATGTACCGTAAATGCTCGAATTAGCGCCCCGGACGCTTATTAATTTTTTTGAGGTAAGACGAGGGCGCTTATTGGAAGGGGGGGGGGGGGGTAGGGCGCTTATTTCGTTTTTCATTTTTTAGCCTCAATATAACGTTGACTTTATTTCTAGAGAACCCAAACTGCAACATAACAAAAAAGTCGGCGATTGGGGACAAATTTTCACGAGGAAATTACAAATGCCAAGCACTTATTCGCTCATATGGATATTTCTCTAGGAGAAATGAGAAAACCTGTGCGACTTTAAATGAATTTTAAAAAAACCTGTATTGTAGGTCATTAAAAGTACCGGAAAAGTACATCGTTACAGCATTCAGCTAATAAAATATTTTAACCCTTAGGAGGGGCGCTTATTCAAAGGGGGGCGCTTATTGGAAGCTGGGCGCTATAATTCGAGCATTTACGGTAATTGCACTTAGGTGTGTTTAACGATTATTATCAATGAGGAAGTGACCACGCAATTTATACTTAATTTAGAACACCAACTAAACCAGTTTTTCACTAAATATATTTGAAGATAAGTGTTGCGCAATGCCGGCGTGTTTACCGTAGAGAAGAGAAGTTAACCATGTGAGAAGACTTACCGACTTTCATTTTGAAATCATTGAAAGAGTGCACGTTGATGTCTGCCAGTTTCTTTTTCATAGCCATAGCAAAGTCAGCCATGGTTACTATATGGCTCAGTGTTGCTAGCTTCTCCTAAATAACATACAAGAAAACTACAGTTAGAAAGAGCCAAGGACAGGCAACAGACTGAATAAGACGAAGCAAATAAATTACAACTTAACACGTACTTGTGACATTAAATGAATAAAAGAAGATCATAAATATGGGATAAAACTGCGAAGGAAATCACCCACAGATTGACACTAGATTTCTAGAACCCGGATATTTTACTGAGCAGACTGATCACCACTTAGCAAGACTAGAGCGTGAGAGTCGTACAGGCCGACATGAAGAAGCCAAGGGAAATCGTGACCGGCTGTCAAACGTGATGAGTCACACTGGCCCAGTGCTACCTTTCTATGTATGATTTAAGCAAACGCCTACATTTCTACAAAATGTTGCTCGCACACGGACAGTATTATTTAAGACGTACGTGACCAGCTGACACTCTTGGCTGAGTTTTTCTGTCACTGACCTGTGATTCAGGCTTGATTCCAGCAGCTGCCATGTATGTCTCACCAATGGTCTTAATCTTTTCTATACACTGAAAACGAGGCTCGGAAAGAAGCTGAAATGAATGGCAGGCATTGAACATTTTAGATGCGTGAGAAATACTGTATGAGCCAACACAAACTATGATCTCTCTACACAAACAGCCCACCCTAATAACAGGTGCAGTAAAATGTTGCTCCGGTAATTCACAACAACCATTAATATCAGCCGAGGCTCAAACAAAAGCTTCCTTGGGGACATATGACGAAGCTGTCTGATGCTTGATACATGCATGCGTAACTTACTGTGCAAAAAAAAACCCAAGCGAAAGGAGAACAGCGACTTGCTTGAGCATGAAATAGTTGTAAACACACTTTGTACTTTATGGGGCATAATGTCTTACCTCATCAAAGTCCACCAGTATCTCATTAAGAAGACGTAAGCATTCCACGCCTTCACCATTGGCATCCAGCTCCGTGTAGAAGTCGGAAAAATTACAGATACTGGAGAACATGACAATTACTTTATCACACGACTGATAATACAGTTCCTGCAAACAAACAAGGATAAGGTGATCAAACGGTTCACACCTGCGAGTACTGCTACATCAGAAATAGAGTGTACTGGATCACAAAACTCACATCGTTTTTCTTGGCTTGCTGCGCAAGGAAATGTTGTGCAACATGGTCGGGGAGAATATTGTATAACAACTTTTTATTGTATTCTCTAAGTTGTTCCATCTCTTCCCTTTCCTCTGTTGCCTGGAGAATGTAAACAGAGAGCAATATGATTCACCTGGCATTAAAAAAGCCCCATGATACAAAATGCATTTAACTAATCACACACTTTAACCACGAGTGCTGAGAGCTTGTATTCATTCTTTTTTCATAAATGTTGTTCGCCCGACTCCACCAAATCTCAACATCCCAAACCCCTTCTCTTCCAATTTCTTACTTGGCTCTATAAACAAACTTTTGACACAAAAACGTAACGTTTAAAAAGTTCCCTTCACTAAAATGGGTGACAAACAGGGTCTTATGGGAATGGGCGAGTAAAGACGAAATTGACACTGAAACATGAAACAAGGTCACGCCAGAGAAGATCAGCACACAGCAATGTTTTTTTGTTTTCTTCTATGGATTCCAGACCATAAACAAGTCAATACAAACTCCAATAAAGAAAATACAAATATGCACATCCCAGTCAGCTGATTGTATTATGTAACTTCAAATGTTAATTTACCTGAAGTTTCCACAAAAAGTCAAGTCGTGATATTTCTTCATGCTGTTGACAAACAAAACCATTGCCACTTTAAACAGAGTTGTTCTTAAACCATTTCTATTTAACATCTTCACATTTTTTTCTTGCTTTTAATGCAGTACCAATAATAATAATAATAATAATATTAATAATATAATAATAATAATAATAGTAACAATAACAACAACTTTATTTAAACACGGGATCCTTATCACTAAAAAGTGGTCTTCTATAGAGCCGTGCACATTAACCCTAATAAATAGTACTTAAAAACTGTGACTTAAAAATTACGGACATTGTTGAAAAATCTTATATTAAATGCTAAAAAAAGAAAAACTAAGTTAAGTAATTTCTAATAACATATCAAACCATCGTGAAATCAGTCGCACAATGAAAACAGCAATATTACTTTATTCTCTCGAATATCTACGGAAGCCTGGGGACATCTATAAAATTCTTGAGTTCAATTTCGAGTTGTTGAGTACGAGTTCGAGTTGTTAACTACGAGTTCGAATTATTGAGTACGAGTTCGAGTTGTTAAGTACGAGTTCGAGTTGTTAAATACGAGTTCGAGTTGCTAAGTACGAGTTCGAGTTGCTAAGTACGAGTTCGAGTTGCTAAGTACGAGTTCGAGTTGTTAAGTACGAGTTCGAGTTGTTAAGTACGAGTTCGAGTTGTTAAATACGAGTTCGAGTTGCTAAGTACGAGTTCGAGTTGTTAAGTACGAGTTCGAGCTGTTAAGTACGAGTTCGAGTTGTTGAGTACGAGTTCGAGTTGTTGAGTACGAGTTCGAGTTGCTGAGTTCGAGTTCGAGTTGGATCAGCGGTATCAAAGCGAAAGTATCGCGAGAGCAAAATCTGTCTCCAAAATGGCGGAAACGGAGATCAACAACGGTAGAGAAGAGGTAATTTTTAAGAGTCATTTACTCCTCAAGACGTAACCTTACGTTTAAATAAATTGTAAACTATTGCAATATAATATTTAATGACCTCATGGCCGATATCTTTAGGTGGAAAAGGTTGCAGCGTTTCTCAAAGTATCGGAGTAAAAAAGGATGTTTTGCAGACGTTTCAGCGTGAGAAGGAGAGGGTAATAAATACATCTTTTTTCATTGATAGACGGTTGAATGTTTTATTTTTCCATTTCCGACTGGCTAAAGGTTTACTGATAAACTTCAGTAAAAATATTAAAATTAAAGCTGTCCGACGTTTCATTATCAAGGCAAAGTGACTGTTTATAAAACAATACGCTGAAAAGACATTTGTACTGCTTTAACTCACGAGATGATATAAATCATCCAAGATCTTAAACCAATTTGAACGTGCAATCTGACTCCATGCGCGCTAAGTTATTTACATAATCACAAAAGAAGAGAAATATTTATTGTACTGTGCCATTTATATTAAACTATAAAGAAACAGTGAATGATAGCATCATCGAAACGTCGGATAGCAGTAATTTTAACATTCTGCGATCAGTACATGAAACATATCAGTAAACCTTTAACCAGTCGGAGAGTAAATGGAAAAATAAAACATTCAACCGTCTACCAATGAAAAAAGATGTATTTATTACCCTCTCCTTCTCACGCTGAGACGTCTGCAAAACATCCTTTTTTACTCCGATACTTTTGAGAAACGCTGCAACCTTTTCCACCTAAAGATATCGGCCATGAGGTGATTAAAGAGTATATTGCAATAGTTCACAATTTATTTGAACGCAAGATTACGTCTTGAGGAGTAAATGGCTCTTAAAAATTACCTCTTCTCTACCGTTAAGAAATCTTTCAAAATATGACTTTAAAAGAAAAATTAAAAGAGCACTTTTCGATATTCTGACATCGGAAGACTCTTATCTTGATATACGAAACATCATACAAAAGGTCAAGTTTTCTCAAAATTTTATTGCATTTTCAGAATAATAAGTATCGTCGTAATTGTATTATTGCAGATTTAGATCTATTAAGTATTTTTTTTATCTAATAGCGCTTTCTCCTCATATTGTACTAATTAACACACAAACTTAATTTTATAATTTATACACTAGTACATTTACCTTCCTAATTCCTGTAAACTTGTCTACCTATTCTCTTTAGTTAAGACATGACCCACCTAGACTAGCATCAGCTACCTGTGGGTATGTCCAATTTGTAAAAAATACTAATTAGAAAAAATAAAGAACTGAAGAATTGAAGTTGTTGATCTCCGTTTCCGCCATTTTGGAGACAGATTTGGCTCCCGCGATACTTTCGCTTTGATACCGCTGATTCAACTCGAACTCGAACTCAGCAACTCGAACTCGTACTTAGCAACTCGAACTCGTACTCAACAACTCGAACTCGTACTCAACAACTCGAACTCGACC
This sequence comes from Pachyseris speciosa, assembly GCA_016490735.1. Classification (NCBI taxonomy): domain Eukaryota; kingdom Metazoa; phylum Cnidaria; class Anthozoa; order Scleractinia; family Pachyseridae; genus Pachyseris; species Pachyseris speciosa. The sequence goes on along the minus strand of JAEMWC010000092.1, from coordinate 390,499 downwards.
TCAAGAATTTTATAGATGTACCTTAAAAGCTTCCGTAAATATCAACTACAATACAATAACTACCGCAATACTTCATTTAGTATATCTGTCCAATTTGGAAATAATTGGATGAAATAAATTCCAAGGACAGCAAATTGGACGAGGCCACAGGACCGAGTCCAATTTCGCTGTCAGAGGAATTTTTGGAATCCACTTATAAGCATATAGTCCTCTTACTTATTACTCGGGATACTGTAAGTATACCGAGTTATAAATCATGTCAGATTTCAGTCTTCTTTTTTTCCTTTGCAGTAAAATGCACAATACAATTACGTGGCGGTGTTTTGATTGGGCAAAGCACAATAGAAGGCACGTGGCGGTGTTTTCATTGGCCAATGCACAATAGAAGGCACGTGGCGGTGTTTCATCGTAGTCCAAAGTGCAAAGTATTGCATCATTATTGCACCATCAAGAGCCTTGAGCTACGTGACTTATAAATCTCTTCTTGTTCAGCCTTTGTGGTGGACTGTCTTGCGTGGATTACTGAGGATGTTGCGATATCTTTGTAAACTTGTGAAGACTTTAATCCAGTACAATTTGTCCGCGTGAAAAGGTTTGCCGAATTTAAGAAAAGGTTGAAAGCTAGAAAAATCGCAAATTTGCATAAAGTTGTTTTGGTGTAATTTGATCCGGAAGATATCACAACTCGATCGCTGTGACAGTTCTATATTTAGAGACAGGTTTGCGAATTCTTGGTTTTCACGTGATGTCAGGAAAAAACTCAAATTAAACATTTAGATTACCTTCATCAGGTAAATGACATTTTATGGATATATCTGCTGGCCTCTTTTTAGCCAAGTAACACGCTTTGTTTTGAAAATAGAGCAGTTTGAATTTTGAGTATTTTTTACAATGCGTGACATCTGGATTGCTTCTGAGAAACATGTCACATACACGGAAACGATTCGCCTTGTCTTTTCGAGTTCTGAATAACCAATATGTTAAGGGAAGTGTCTATGCGAATGTTTTCAAGCTTAGCAGAGAGAAAAAATTGTTTTGAGAGAGCCAAAGTAAACTCCAGATGTTGCCACTTACTTTAGAGGTAAACAACGACAGCTGACAACGATTATGGATGGCAACTCTCAAAACAGTTTAACGCGCTTTCCTCGTAGCTGAACAAAAAGGCCTCGGTGCGAACCCAAAAGCAAACCATAAGCCAGATAGTTTTCGAGAATCAGAAAGCGTGCGTCCGACTTCTGCATCACAAAGGTATCCCGAGTAAACGCTCACAGAGCGTCTTGTTAATTATACAGCTACTGGGTCCAGGCAAGGTATGTTCAAGGACAAGCGCTGTCCAATTAATAATTAACTGGACAGTATAATAGTTTGGTTAATACTATAGAGTTTACTGATCTGCTGTCTAATTAGAAATTCAATAAGAATATAATATTTATTCTCTGTGACCAAGTAGACTGATGCAATAGGGGGATTCATGCTGACGTCATTGTTTACATTTTTGCTCATTTGCATACGGCTTTGCTTACAGAAGGAAGCATGTTAGATGTGATTTGACTCCAGGCAGCTAAAGAACTAGTGAAATTTAATACATTGTGAAACTTTTAACTCTTTAGGTATAGTATTCAAGGAGATATTGTCTTCCAAAAACTGCAAAATTTCTGGGTGGCAAAAGCACTAATGAGCTCATACATTCTTTGTAAAATTTTGAGTTTTTAAACCCGCGTTGCACAAAAAGTATTCAATACATGAGGCTCATATTCACTGGCAGAGTTATTCATACCACGACCTTTAGATATTCAAAACTGATTTATTTGTAGCTCCATCAGAAACTGAATTGTTCATGCTAATGAGGCAAATATTGTAAACAAGGATTCCCCTATACGTATAAAGACAAGCACGCTACTATCTGAGTTAAATAAAGTGAGTCAATGGGTGGGCACAGCCTGAAAACATGTTTTGAACAATGAACAACACTGGCCGAACGGGGGTCATAGTCACACAACGCAGAAAAAAAAATGAAAAATTTAGTAGAATCAACTGAGCTGATTTAAAAGCTTTGTCTGCTACTCTGTTTACTACATGCTCAGCTAAATAACACCGGTTATGCAGGCTACATTCAAAGCATTAGCTTTTGAATTTACCTCAGTAACATAGTTGTCTTGTTATAGCCTAATTTTTGTTCTCCACTTCTCCACTAGCACGGCACAAACGGTTTTCAAAGACTAAACCTCTACACAATTATTATGCCACACTAGGAATAATATCTAGTCCATAACACTTTAGACCCTACTGTACTTACCAAGTACGCATGCGCAGTTAGAGCCAATGTTAACACCACAACAATCACAATGGAAAGATCAATCCACTTGATATAACTGGTTTTTTTATCAAGCCTAAAGACACAGGGAATGTTGAATTAATAGTCATGCATTTCCACGTCTTACAGTCAAATCCAACTTCACCACCCCTGCCACTTCTTTTGACCCAAACAAAATTCATGATAATTATTGTAATTAACAAGACCACCTGTATTAATGAATTCCACTTTTAATCTGACCACCAATAAGAGTACCCCAAGACTACACTCTGATGGTCTGATGGTCTGATGGTGGCTGTATTGATGGTTTCCACAGTGCCCCATGAGTAAACCATCCTTTTGGATTCTATGCAACACAAAGCTCTGAGCTAACCAAACTACTCATAAGTACACATCATGAGTCACAATTTTGTCTACCCTGACTCCGTGCCAAGGGCATGATTTATTAGAAAAACATAAAGATAACGAAGAAATAGATGTTGAATTGGCTGTTTGTGCTCTGGTTGTTTTCATGCTATCCCTTTGTTGTCCCTACTTGTCAACAAACAAACACTACAAGATTTAAAAAAAGCAGCCAGAATCAGCTATCACGTATAGAAATCAAGAGCGAATAATCTAATTGCTTTAGTTTAAATCTACTAGTTGTTCAAAACATAACTAGTAAATTATCGAAATCCTCCTCACAGACACTTCGAAAACGCGAAGAAGCAGGCTGAATTTTGTTGACAACTGCTACTCACTATCTATCACAGAATAGATAGCGAGTAGCATAGCCAATCAGAGAATGGCATTTGTGATAGAATGCTAGTAGATTTATACTAAAACACAATATAGGTCAAATACCTGCTACAAAATCTTGCATGAGCAAGGTTGTCAGTACGTCTACTCACCCACAAAAATGGATGGTATCATGGGAATTGAAAAGATCTTGGTAAACTACACGCAACAGAACTACAAACACAGCTGACATGAGAGTCAACATGGATAGCTTGTGTATGGTGCTAAGCTGAAGGAACACAGCACAGCCAATCATCACCAGCATAACAGTGAATGTGAAGTACTGAAAAAGAACACAACACAGCAAAGTTAGCATCTGCATGAGGTTACCAAGAAGCACCAGCTGCTTTAGAATAGAAACCAGGAACCAAAAGACCAGATGAGAGCTGGCTATATACTGTATGTACGATGATGGATGCACCACATATTGCACTACTAGGAGCAATTTACTACCAGCATATCATACAACATCTAAAGTACAACTGTCAGCCAAAGAGTGAGTTACCCTCATATCATCTACCAGGGTTTGCACATTTTGAGCTGTGAAAATTCCATGACTTTCCAGGACATGTTCCATCACTTTTTGAAAAATTCCATGACCTAAGTTAAGAAACTGTTCTGAGACAATAACGTCAAAACAATGATTTATTCAACTAACGAAGGCAAAATCCGATACTTTGCATCGCTGCTCATGTGGACGTTCTGCGTGAATGAACTCATGGGAGTAAAACAATGTGATTGGTTCATTTCAAATGGCGTACAAATTTGCATAAATGCCATGCAAGAATGCAGTGTAAACAAAAATGTTCACAAGAGTAATCTTGCAACCCGTGCTATGTTTATTTCTACTGAAATAAATCATATATTTGGACTTGTCGGTTAATTTTTGTAACTTTGGATCCACACTGCTTTCCACTCATAGAAAGCCGATTTTCCATGACTTTCCATGAATTTCCAGGACCCAAACCTAAATTCCAGGACTTTCCAGACCTGGAAAATGAAAGTATAACATTCCATGACTTTCCAGGTTTTCCAGGACCTGTACGAACCCTGTCTACAATACCTGGACCCAGTTGTTCAAAGCATGAATAAGCTAATCCCAAGTTAGGGTGAACATTGAGCCCAGTTAAGTTACTGTTCTATTAAAACATTTCCAAAAGATTTTCACTCTTAAACCTTCTCAACGAGCAAGATGAAACTTCAGTTAACTCTTAATCCTGGGTTAGCGGTAATGTATAACTGTCAGCTAAAGAGTGAGTTACACTCATATCATACAATATCACATGTACAACTGTTCTAAAGAAAAAGATTGAGTTGTGCTCCTCACCTGGGGATAATCACAGAATTGACCATCAGGGTCTAGCAGTCTGGTACCATTGCACCAAGGTACTGGTCGGTCAAGGTTACAACCAAACTACAAACATAAGCAAACAGTCAGTAACTGCAGCCCTGGATGGCAAAGCAATCTGATAACCTTCCACTGTGAGCTTAGTGACACTGATTAAAGGCCCATTTTCACCCTTGGGTGCATCGCGTATTGCGATTGTTAAACCATGAATTTTTTGTAACACAAAATTACTCCGAACTTCAAAGCCCTTCTTTTATTGCATCCTGAACATAATTATCTCCAAATCGACAGCCGTAAATATGTTTTCTTTGGTCCACTCTTTGCTTTTAATCTGATTTGTTGGTACGTCTCTAAGTCTCTCCATCTCTTTATCAATTACAATTTTCATGCCCCAATAGGCATTCTAGCTTTATTGTTTCTCTGGCTGAGATCTGTGATAAGGACTAAACGGCTGCAGCTATGCTTTGTTTACATTCCAACATAGACTATGTGAACTGATTGCAATATTTTACATTCATTTGAAACTTTTGCCAAATATATTCCTGCTATTTTTTAAAACCCATGAAGCAAAATGACAAAATGATTTAGTCTTCTGCACTGAATTTTCATTCATATGTCAAAAGATGCATGTCAAGTTTCTTTTCACCCAGCAAAGAAAAGCGTGGCTCGCTAATATTTTAGTTTTGAAATTACCTTCATACTGCACACAGTTTTACAACTTGTGTGCCAAAAACCTGAGTATTTGATTTGTCATCACCTTACAGTACTGGATTGTCTTTTATTTTATTACCAAAAGTAGTTGTTGTTTCTTATATTTTGTTGCTGATCGTGTTTAGGAAGAAAATGGTGTTCAGTTCTAGATATTGGTCATCCACAGAGATTAACCAGGAAGCTCAAAAAGGATTGACATCCATCACGACGATTTTTAAACAACTATTTTACATTATTTTGTTCAAACAAAAAACCAAGACTGTGGAATCAAAATTAATGTCTGAAACTCAACAGTTTTTCTTGTTAAAGGGATTATGTCAGCTGTGGCACATGCACTGTAGGGACCGGCTGGGACTAACTTGCATACAGCTCATTACAGCAGTCTCGCTCGCCTGGACGCCCACCATTGTTTCCCACGTGCCGACAAGACGTTCGTACAACACGGAGAGAAGAATTTACGTGCCTGTTTTTTTTTAAATCATTGAAATTGATGTTGCTGTCGTCGAAAGCGAATCTAGTGTGGTGAGATTAGCATGTTTGTTCGCGTTGTCTGACATGAATACTGCTGTCATTCTCTCTTCGGATCGATTGCAGCAAACAATTTTTGATGACAGTGACTTATTTTGTTTTCCTTTGGTTTTTAGGCCGATCCTTGCAACTGCAAGTCAGAATACTTGTTCTCGAAAAACTACCTCAAAAACCAATGGTTGCCCCTGTAAAACTTCAAAAGCGCATTGTACTAATTTATGTACTTGTGGCACAAAGAAAAAGTAAGCTTCAATGTCTCATCAAATGCAAAGCATTGAAGAAGATGCCCCGTGAGCATGGAATCGGTGGAATAAAATAAACAATCCAGCCAAATCCTCTAATATCCTTGTTCCCAAACTTGGCGTCTGATGGCGTCGCTGTCGTAAATTCTCTTTCGTTTGCTGCCAACATGACAACTGCCGCTAGCAGACATCACAATCCCACAAAAATAACTCTTCCAAAGCCAAATCTAAAAAAAAATTTTGCTACAAGCACTGTCTGTATTCACTTAAGACTGATTGTGAGCAAAAACTTCCTCAATTTTCCTCAAGATCAATTCAAACAAATGAAATCGGCTACTTAGAACCCTTAACAGGATTTTAAAAAGTTGGCCCAACGTTTTCAAAAGCTTTCTGACCAACTCGCACATGTGCGTTGGATGATATAGACCCTTTAAGAAGTAAAACTTTCCATCTAGGGTTTGGGGGATGTTTTAAATGATTATGGAAATTCTAGAGTGGTAGGGGGTTATCAGTTCCTTGCATAATAAAAGGTGGGGGGGGGGGGGGGGGGTCCTAAACAAATTCCTTATTTTTATTTTTTTTTTTTTGGTGCAAATGTGTGTTAATTTGTCACTATTGTATTGCAATGCTTTGCACCAAATACTATGTTAGGCAATAAAAATAAAGAATTAAACTGTGATAGTATAATATATTAGCTGTACATACAAGATTCCCAATGGCTGCAATGTAAAGGGTGAGAACAAGCACTGTAGCCACCACTCTGCAGAATGTTTGAGACTGTGCAATCATGCTGGAAATGTTTCTGAAAGTATTTGGTGCATTCTGGAGAATCAAGGTAAAAACATGGTTAAATTAGGCAGTCCAAGCAATCTTTAAGACAAAAAACTAAACATATTCTTAGCATCATTAAGCGGCCGTCGCTTAGCGACGAGCCGCTTCTAGTAATACCCTTTTTTTAAGCGGCCGTCGCTTAGCGACGAGCCGCTTCTAGTAATACCCTTTTTTTTTTTTTTTTTTTTTTTTTTTTTTGTAGTTTTTTTTGTCGTGGTGTCCGTCGAGAGGCCCGTGCCCCTCTCGGCCAGAGGATTTTCGTTGAGAATTGTCAAGCGATTATGAAAAGAAAGGTAGCTTCTTGGCTGACCATTTTTGCGAGCTTGGGCATAGAATGAAATGCCATATTCTCGACACTTTAAAAATTTTGTGGCTTTGCCTCGTAGGCTAAAGTTCCGGCAGTCAGATTGATCTCTCAGTTTTTGAACGCGTAGTACGCCCGTTGGGTTACCGGGCAAACAACGGAACGCTTCTACAGCGCGTGCAACCGAATTTGGAAACTGGCGCGCATCGGACTGGTAGGCATATAATCTTCGGTCTCTCTGGTGGCAATTTGAGGGAGATAGGTCGATTTGTTTGGAATTTATTGGCCTTCGCGTGGTGAGGGTTGGTTCGGAGCCCACCTGCCTTCAGTTATTTTGTAATGTACAGTACTCGTAGGAAACAAAATCGACGAAATGGTGTTCAAAACGGCTAGAAAGCACAAGGCGGCTATTGAATAAAGGTAAGAAGGCTTTACAGGTTATATTTTGAGTGATCATGATTATTTTCTCGATGCTCGCATCGTTGTATCTAAACTTCGCGTATAGAGTGTAAACTTTAATTGACTAAAAGGCAATTTATTACAGGTAGACAAACAAAAAGATTTCTGGCCTTCGCGTGGTGAGGTTTCGTTCAGAGCTTCCCTGCCATCAATTATTTTATTATGTAAAAAATACTCGTAGCAAAAAATTCAACGAAATGGAGTTAAAAATGACGGCTAAACTTCAGCAAGGAGGCTATGGAATAAGAGTAACAAGGCTGTACAGGTTATATTTTGAGTGATTATAATTAATTTCTCGATGCTCGCATCGTTGAATCTAAACTTCGCGTAATAATGCAAAGAGTATAAACTTTAATTGACTAAAATTCACCGAGAGGAGCATTACGCTTGCTTTCCCGATATTGCGTGCAAGTTATGTTTTGCTTGTTTCACTCGTGGGAACGGGCACTTCTGATTGGACAGATATTTATAGTTTCGAAACACAATGCCGTTGTTTTAAACAAAATCTTTTGATATAATAATTTTCCTACCTATGGAAAGTTCAAACCATGCAGTATTCGAATTCCGTATTCTTGAACAAAAAATTTTATTTAGGGGTAGGAGAAATCACGAATCGCTGAATCCTGTTGACCGAGTAGTAGCCTAGGCACGAGTTACTGCGATGATGGTGCAATACTGGATGAAATCAACAAGGCAGTTGTTTTGATTGCGTGACGTTGTTTGTAGTTAAAGCTAGCTTAGCTTTGCAGTGGTGGAGATATCGGTTATCGTCGAAAAAGTGGTCGACGGATCTAAGAAGCCGCTTTATACCAAATTCTTCACTTTGTGTGAAACAAATCCGAGGATTAGTCATTTGGTGTTTTGACACAGTTTGACAAGCTGTCACAAGTGTTGCAGTCTGCCTGAATCGTCTGTCACGCTAACTGAAAGGCGCCTTCAACAAAAAATGAATTAATGTACGATCGACTTCAACCGCATCCTGTGCATTAATCCGCCTCGAATGGTCAAAAAGGCCGCTTCTAATTCTCGCAGAATTTCTTGTTTTTTTTTTTTTGTTGTAGTTTTATTTGTCGTGGTGTCCGTCGAGAGGCCCGTGCCCCTCCCGGCCAGAGGAAGAAACAATGATATAAGTAAAGAAATAATTTAATAATACCGGTTCCGGGATTTGAACTCGCCACCTTCAAGTTCCTAACTCGGCTCCTTATCCGACTGCGATAATGAGACATCTCTTGCGGTGACTGGGGAATTTTGTAGTAAATAAAGTCATTAGGTCGGTCACGCATGGTCTCTTTAAAATCCGTTTCAATGCCCAAGGGTTACAGAGAAAAGAAATGTTTTCTCAGAATTGAATTACTCCAATGTACATCCCATAACGAAGGATACTTATTTGAGAGCGTTTGTTTTGAGCAGTATTTCAGAACAACGATGATTGGGTATGGAATAAAGGTAAGAAGGGTGTACAGGTTTTATTTTGCGTGATTATAATTATTTTCTCGATGCTCGCGTCGTTGTATCTAAACTTCGCGTAATAATGTAAAGAGTATAAACTTTAATTGACTAAAAGGCGCCTAAAAGGCGCATTACGCTTGCTTTCCCGATATTGCGTGTAGGTTATGTTTCTTGTCTGTTTCACTGGTGGGAACGGGCACTTCTGATTGGACAGATATTATAGTTTTGAAACTGTGTCCTGTCTATGGTTATTTTCGTTTCACAATGCACTTGTTTTAAACAAAATCTTTGGGCATTTGTGTTTCTTTTCCGGAATGATAAATTGTAACAACGTTTAAAATAATTTATAAGGCCTATGAAATCTTAAAGAAAGTCCATAACTTTCACTGAATTTACTTTACATGTAACGAGATTGGCAAATATTGACCTGAGTTAGTGATGGTGCAATACCGGAAGTACTAGTGATGGTGCAATACCGGAAGTGAAATCAACCAACACAGCTCCTTTGCGTGGCGTTGTTTGAACATAGCTTAGTAGTATTGGAGATATCGGTTATCGTCGAGAAACAGGTCAACGTATCGAAGACGCAGATTTATACTAAATTCTTCGCTTTCTTCGAAGTTGTCAAGCAAATCGAAGAGCCAATGTTTTGTCAAACTTCGGCTGGCCTTGGTTTCTCGCGTAGCGAATATCCATAGAAGCGATTCAGTACTTTTCCGTGTTAAATTGCAAAATAGGTTTACAGCTTAAGCGTTGACAAAAGAAAAAAGAAAAACAAGTGAAAAGGAATAGAAAAAAAAAAGAGATCAAAGAAAAAAAAAACCTTCACTCTGTTGAGGCTTGAACCACCGACCCTAATCTGTCATTACAGTTCGAAAAGAGCGCACTAACCCACTAGGCTACCAAAACCTTCTCTAAATGCTCGATCGAATTTTAACTTTGTTATCATTCGGAGTGAGGAATTGACTGTCATACCAAAATTGAATTACGATCAACTTGAACTTATCCTGTGCATTAATATGGCTCGGATGGTCAAAAAGGCCGCTTCTAATTCTCGCAGAATTTCTTTTTTTTTTTTTTTTTTTTTTTTTGTAGTTTTTTTTGTCGTGGTGTCCGTCGAGAGGCCCGTGCCCCTCTCGGCCAGAGGAAGAAACAATGACATAAGTAAAGAAATAATTTAATAATACCGGTTTCGGTATTTAAACTCGCAACGTTCAAATTCCCAACTCGGCCCCTTATCCGACTGCGCTAATGAGACATCTCTTGCGGTGGCTAAGGAATTTTGTAGTAAATAAAGTCATTAGGTCGGTCACGCATCGTCTCTTTAAAATCAGTTTCAATGCCCAACGGTTACAGAGAAAAGAAATGCTTTCTCAGAAATTGAATTACTCCAGTGTACATCCCATAACGAAGGATATTTATTTGAGGGCGTTTGTTTTGAGCAGTATTTCAGAACAACGATGATTGGGTATGGAATAAAGGTAAGAGGACTGTACAGGTTTTATTTTCCGTGATTATAATTATTTTCTCGATGCTCGCGTCGTTGTATCTAAACTTCGCGTAGTAATGTAAAGAGTATAAACTTTTAATTGACTAAAAGGCACCCAGAGTAGCATAACGCTTGCTTTCCCGATATTGCGTGTAATGTTTCTTGTCTGTTTCACTCGTGGGAACGGGCACTTCTTATTGGACAGATATTATAGTTTTGAAACTGTGTCCTGTCTATGGTTATTTTCGGTTCACAATTCATTTGTTTTAAACAAAATCTTTTTTGGGCATTTGTGTTTCTTTTCCGGAATGATAAATTGTAACAACGTTTAAAATAATTTATAAGGCCTATGAAATCTTAAAGAAAGTCCATAACTTTCACTGAATTTACTTTACATGTAACGAGATTGTTCGTGACCCGGTTTTGAAGATAAACAAATATTGACCGAGTTAGTGATGGCGCAATACCGGAAGTACTAGTGCTGGTGTAATATCGGAAGTGAAATCAACCAACACAGCTCTTTTGCGTGGCGTTGTTTGAACATACCTTAGCGGTATTGAGATATCAGTTATAGTCGAGAAACCGGTCAATGGATCGAAGACTCAGATTTATACCAAATTGTTCGCTTTCTTTGAAATTGTCGAACAAATCGAAGTGCCAGTGTTTTGTCAAGCTTCAGCTGGCCTTGGTTTCGCGCGTAGCGAATATCCATAGAATCGCTTCACTACTTTTCCGTGTTAAATTGCAAAATAGGTTTACAGCTTAAGCGTTGACAAAAGAAAAAAGAAAAACAAGTGAAAAGGAATGGAAAAAAAAAAAGAGATAAAAGAAAAAAAACTTCCCTCAATAGAGGTTTGAACCACCGACCCTAAGCTGCCATTACAGTACGAAAAGAGTACATTACCCCACTAGGCCATCAAAATCTTGTCGAAATGCTAAATCGAATTTTAAATTCTTTACCATTCAGAATGATGAATTGACTGTCATGCCAACTGAAAGTGACAAAAATTGAATTACGAGCAACTTGAACTTATCCTGTGCGTTAATCCGGCTCGGATGGTCAAAAGGGCTGCTTCTAATTCTCGCAGAATTTCTTTTTTTTTTTCTGTAGTTTTTTTTGTCGTGGTGTCCGTCGAGAGGCCCGTGCCCCTCTCGGCCAGAGGATTTTCGTTGAGAATTGTCAAGCGATTATGAAAAGAAAGGTAGCTTCTTGGCTGACCATTTTTGCGAGCTTGGGCATAGAATGAAATGCCATATTCTCGACACTTTAAAAATTTTGTGGCTTTGCCTCGTAGGCTAAAGTTCCGGCAGTCAGATTGATCTCTCAGTTTTTGAACGCGTAGTACGCCCGTTGGGTTACCGGGCAAACAACGGAACGCTTCTACAGCGCATGCAACCGAATTTGGAAACTGGCGTGCATCGGACGGGTAGGCAAATAATCTTAGGCCTCTCTGGTGGCAATTTGAGGGAGATAGGTCGATTTGTTTGGAATTTATTGGCCTTCGCGTGGTGAGGGTTGGTTCGGAGCCCTCCTGCCTTCAGTTATTTTGTAATGTACAGTACTCGTAGGAAACAAAATCGACGAAATGGCGTTCAAAACGGCTAGAAAGCACAAGGCGGCTATTGAATAAAGGTAAGAAGGCTTTACAGGTTATATTTTGAGTGATCATGATTATTTTCTCGATGCTCGCATCGTTGTATCTAAACTTCGCGTATAGAGTGTAAACTTTAATTGACTAAAAGGCAATTTATTACAGGTAGACAAACAAAAAGATTTCTGACCTTCGCGTGGTGAGGTTTCGTTCAGAGCTTCCCTGCCATCAATTATTTTATAATGTAAAGTACTCGTAGCAAAAAATTCAACGAAATGGAGTTAAAAATGACGGCTAAACTACAGCAAGGAGGCTATGGAATAAGGGTAACAAGGCTGTACAGGTTATATTTTGAGTGATTATAATTAATTTCTCGATGCTCGCGTTGTTGAATCTAAACTTCGCGTAATAATGCAAAGAGTATAAACTTTAATTGACTAAAATTCACCGAGAGGAGCATTACGCTTGCTTTCCCGATATTGCGTGCAAGTTATGTTTTGCCTGTTTCACTCGTGGGAACGGGCACTTCTGATTGGACAGATATTTATAGTTTCGAAACACAATGCCGTTGTTTTAAACAAAATATTTTGATATAATAATTTTCCTACCTATGGAAAGTTCAAACCATGCAGTATTCGAATTCCGTACTCTTGTACAAAAAATTTTATTTGGGGGTAGGAGAAATCACGAATCGCTGAATCCTGTTGACCGAGTAGTAGCCTAGGCACGAGTTACTGCGATGATGGTGCAATACTGGATGAAATCAACAAGGCAGTTGTTTTGATTGCGTGACGTTGTTTGTAGTTAAAGCTAGCTTAGCTTTGCAGTGGTGGAGATATCGGTTATCGTCGAAAAAGTGGTCGACGGATCTAAGAAGCCGCTTTATACCAAATTCTTCACTTTGTGTGAAACAAATCCGATTAGTCATTTGGTGTTTTGACACAGTTTGACAAGCTGTGACAAGTGTTGGAGTCTGTCTGAATCGTCTGTCACGCTAACTGAAAGGCGCCTTCAACAAAAAATGAATTAATGTACGATCGACTTCAACCGCATCCTGTGCATTAATCCGCCTCGAATGGTCAAAAAGGCCGCTTCTAATTCTCGCAGAATTTCTTTTTTTTTTTTTTTTTGTAGTTTTTTTTGTCGTGGTGTCCGTCGAGAGGCCCGTGCCCCTCTCGGCCAGAGGAAGAAACAATGACATAAGTAAAGAAATAATTTAATTATACCGGATCCGGTATTAGAACTCGCGACCATCAAATTCTTAACTCGGCCTCTTATCCAACTGCGCTAATGAGACATCTGTTGCGGCGACCGAGGAATTTTGTAGTAAATAAAGTCACTAGGTCGGTCACGCATCGTCTCTTTAAAATCCGTTTCAATGCCCAACGGTTACAGAGAAAAGAAATGTTTTCTCAGAATTGAATTACTCCAGTGTACGTCCCATAACGAAGGATATTTATTTGAGAGCGTTTGTTTTGAGCAGTATTTCAGAACAACAGATGATTGGGTATGGAATAAAGGTAAGAAGGGTGTACAGGTTTTATTTTGCGTGATTATAATTATTTTCTAGATGCTCGCGTCGGTGTATCTAAACTTGGCGTAATAATGTAAAGAGTATAAACTTTTAATTGACTAAAAGGCACCCAGAGTAGCATAACGCTTGCTTTCCCGATATTGCGTGCAAGTTATGTTTCTTGTCTGTTTCACTCGTGGGAACGGGCACTTCTGATTGGACAGATATTATAGTTTTGAAACTGTGTCCTGTCTATGGTTATTTTCGTTTCACAATTCATTAGTTTTCAAAAAAATCTTTTTTGGGCATTTGTGTTTCTTTTCCGGAATGATAAATTGTAACAACGTTTAAAATAATTTATAAGGCCTATGAAATCTTAAAGAAAGTCCATAACTTTCACTGAATTATACTTTACATGTAACGAGATTGTTCGTGACCCGGTTTTGAAGATAAACAAATATTGACCGAGTTAGTGATGGTGCAATACCGGAAGTGAAATCAACCAACACAGCTCTTTTGCGTGGCGTTGTTTGAACATACCTTAGTGGTATTGAGTTATCAGTTATCGTCGAGAAACCGGTGAACGGATCGAAGACTCAGATTTATACCAAATTGTTCGCTTTCTTTGAAATTGTCAAACAAATCGAAGTGCCAGTGTTTTGTCAAGCTTCAGCTGGCCTTGGTTTCTCGTGTAGCGAATATCCATAGAATCGGTTGAGTACTTTTCCGTGTTAAATTGCAAAATAGGTTTACAGCTTAAGCGTTGACAAAAGAAAAAAGAAAAACAAGTGAAAAGGAATAGAAAAAAAAAAAAAAAGAGATCAAGGAAAAAAATATTCAGACTTGAACCACCGACCCTAAGCTGCCATTACAGTAGGAAAAGAGCACACTAACCCACTAGGCCACCATAGCCTTCTCTAAACGCAAGATCGAATTTTAAATTATTTATTATTCAGAGTGACGAATTGACTGTCATACCAACTGAAAGGTGACAAAAATTGAATTACGATCAACTTGAACTCATCCTGTGCATTAATCCGGCTCGGATGGTCAAAAAGGCCGCTTCTAATTCTCGCAGAATTTCTTGTTTAAGACATGCAGTACACTCCAATACACCGTAAGTTGAACTGGATTCAAAACAATACTGTACAGTAACTCTACAACTGGGGCATTAGGGGCCTTAAGATACCCCGAAATCGGTGTACAGGTAACGGGTAGCACCATTTTTTTTTCATTTTGCGATGACGTCATCGAGCTTACCCGGTAGACCTAGCCGTTTTTCCAGGGTAGACACCAGTTTACCCGGAGAAGAATTACGAGTAACTACAGAGAAGTCCAACCTCCTTGCAGAGAAGACGTGATGGAGAAACGAGTAAGTTTTTATGACATTTTAAGTACAAATGTGAATTGTATGACTAGTTGGCAATGTTATTACAACTCTGGTGAGATATTTATGCCAAATTTAAATTTTAGCTGTAAAGAGAGCACTTCAAAATAGATTGATTTTAGATTTCGAGTGCCTGCACATTCACGAATTGAACTCTGAAACACTTTCAATTGGTGGCGGTATTTTTGGGAATTTCTGAGAAATGCTCAAGATTTCAAGTCTCCCAGAAGAACTAGCAATGCGAAAAAATTGTAAAATTTTGTATGGGAATCACTGCTGGAGTTGACAATCAAAGAGATTGTCTGTTGATTTGCTTCAAATAGTGAGGTTTAATATTTGTGTCAACAAGCGTAGAGCACGCCGGCATGCATTCGATTCTCCTATGGAATCGAAGGACTTGCCGCCAAGTGTCTTTAAATCAATGATAGATCTAATCAGTAAGCTTGTTTATGGATGAATTACTGATTTGTTACAGATAGAACTTGGCTCAAAGCATCTACAAGAAGAATTCTCAGAGTCGAGCGCATGAAGAAGAATCATATCATCGGCGTAGTTTCTAAACAAAGAACATTCGTAAGGAAGAAGTTTGGATATATTTGATAGTCAAGACTTTATTAAACAATTCAGCAAACTTATTTCTGAGGAAAAGGAGCAAACCTTGCCGCCACTGCCGCCATCTTTGTAAACAATCGCTACCAATCACTGCACGTTAACTTTACGGCTATTTTAATGAAACTGGCTACACAAATGAACATTTTATGTGTACGGGTACACTACTCGTACCCGTACACCGATAAACAAGTATCTTAAGGTCTCTATTATTTTATGGAATAACATGAGAAGTTACTCTTTTCCTTAAAATTGAAGGGTTGCAATCATGTAGACTTAGATACTTATTCTATTACTACAAAACAAAAGAGGAGCCCAAGCTTAAATGATTTCTTTCATTTCAGTTCAAACATCCAACAAAGGAAACAAGCAGAACTGAGCTGTTTTAACTGTTTTAACCTTTTTCCCAAAACATAAATACAGGGAATGTTGTTTATGATAACAAATCTCTATGCCACAAAAAGGCTTCTTTGAAGCAATTTCTTCTTCAAGGAAAAGTAGTCAGTTATGATAGTAATGAAGGAAACTCTCCAGTTTATCTAATCCTAAAATGTACAAAGGGGACACCCCCATCTGTATTTTTACTTAGGGATTTAGAGACTTTCAGTAGCTGCTCAATCCTAGCTATTTATAGTCAAGACTACAAGGCGGGAATGGCTGTGCAGTGGCCATAGCTTCTTCAGGGCAGTATCATGTTTTTCAGATAATTCTCTTTAAGGAAGGAGATGGTTCGTACTAGATCACCAGTGAACAGTATTTTAAAAGTTGAAAGTTCGAGGTGAGATCAACACATTACAGTCATCCAACCTTATACACCTACACTCCCCACCAAATGTATCTGTAACATCACACGAAAGGTCGCGAATTCTCATGTCGCAGCATGACAAGGTTTTCCTTACATTCTCCCTCAATCCATGGCTATCATCCTCCAACCCCCAACCCCAATGTTGAATTGGCATAGGGTATGCAAAAAAAATTGTGAGTGGTAGAATTTTTTTCTGCCTGACTGATGTGAATTCAACCCTGGGAGAGGGCCAATGGGGAGCATGTTACAAGTAATTTGTCTTGGAGTGTATCAACAGTAAAGTCAATTAATGCCATAAGGGTTCATGTGCAATCATACCAAAAGAAATGATCTACAATCTTTGTTACTGCCACTTACTGTTTAGTTCTGCCAAATGTAAATACATTTTTGTCTCTGAAACGTTTCGATATATGAAAATATTTCTCGTGACATGTGACGTTGAATCCCTGGTGATCAAGTTTTGATATCCATGTCAACAATTTATTTTTCACCTAAAATCCTGTTTCATGAGATTTCTATGATATCAATTTTATATTTTTACCTAGTTTACTCTTTACTCTTCTCAGTTAATTATTTTAGTTCACACATTTCTTTTCTAAAAATAAAAAATTAACAAGATAGCAGATCTCTGATACAAAAGAACAGCATCAGATTATGTCACGATGGCTATATGGCCACTTTATCTTGTAGAGGACACAACAGACTAACTGTGGATAAAGTGCAAAGATCCAGGGCGGGGGGATTCCACATTGGTGGTTTGTTTGTATGTTTGAGGTTAAGGGATACAAAAGTAAAGAATTCTCAACTTGAAGATAAATTTAAGGTGGCTCACACTGGTTTCTTGCAATTTCCAACACTTCTGTTCTGATGGATTGTTACTACTATTATTACCTATAAATTACAGTGGTATCAAAGAAATGCCTATTCATTGGTGTGAACAACTTATGAAACATTTTTCAACCTAAAAGGTTACCATAGCAACACTTTAACCTGTTAAAAACACCCCTAATCATAGCTTTAACTGACAATATCCCAAAAACGAGCTTGGTGATCCCCATTTTTTATTTGAAAAAATAAAACAACACTTTTAAGTGTAAAGCAAGACATGTTTCAACATATGCCATCTTCAATTGCAAATGTTTGTTACAACTTGAAATTTAACTGATACAGAGTTTCATATTACAATGATTAACTATTGTTTGAATAATAATGGTAACAAGCATAAAACATGAGGTATTTGACTACAAAACTTACTAAATAGAAAGGGTTAATCCAACATGTTGTAACTGTTGGTTTAAAACAGGTTTCTCCCATTTAATGTTTAAAGCCTCTTTAACTTTATTATT
Organism: Pachyseris speciosa; assembly: GCA_016490735.1. Taxonomy (NCBI): domain Eukaryota; kingdom Metazoa; phylum Cnidaria; class Anthozoa; order Scleractinia; family Pachyseridae; genus Pachyseris; species Pachyseris speciosa. The sequence goes on along the minus strand of JAEMWC010000092.1, from coordinate 372,795 downwards.
CAAACAATAGTTAATCATTGTAATATGAAACTCTGTATCAGTTAAATTTCAAGTTGTTAAAATTCAAATTGTAACGAACATTTGCAACTGACGATGGCATTTAAGTATGTCGAAACATGTCTTGCTTTAAACCTAAAAGTGTCGTTTTATTTTTTCAAAACATTGTTCATCTGCCATTTTTTCTTGTCAGTAAATAATTTGCATACTAAAATACAACTTTTTGCAAAGTTAGAAAAAATAGGTAGGAGCGAATTCAGAACTGCCATAAATTTTCGCAAATTTCAGGTGACTCTCAATTGGCTTCTATAATTTTTTCAACTGTGCAAAATGTTGGATCTTAAGCTCGTTTTGGAGCTATTTTTGCTTTAATTAGGATTGTTGCTGTGGTAACCTATTCAGAGGAAAAATTTCACAATTTGTTGACCAATGATTGGGTGTTTATTTGATACCACAATAAAGGCAACAAAGATTGGTAGTGATGATCCATCAAAGTACATGAGCTGGAAAGTGCTAGAAACCGGTGGTAGCCAGATAATGCCACTGATTGTTTTATTTTCTCCTTCTTACGTGCACCAGCAATCACGAGGTCACAGGTTCAAACCCTGTTGAAGTCCTGAATTTTTTTCAGGCTTCTTTTCGCAATTGCATAAATTGGGTTCACAACTGCAAGGATCATTCTTCATTTGATTTCATTTCCGCAGTTCATATATGAAATATTTCATATATCATTCATGGACCCACAATTGGCCTGCTCCCAGCGTCAGTGGCTTCATAGCTCGGTTGGTTGGAGCATCGCACCGGCAATCGTGAGGTCACGGGTTCAAACCCCGTTGAAGTCCTGAATTTTTTTATTTTCAGGCTTCTTTTCGCAATTGCATAAATTGCATTCACAACTGCAAGGATCATTCTTCATTTGATTTCTCCTTCTTGTTTGAAAGGTAGACTAGACTGGAACAAGCTTAGTTGTCAGGAGAATTACTGGGATGGATATAGGATTGATATAAAGGGGGTTCAAATATATAGGTGTGAGCATCTTGGGAGAGGTCCAGGGACATGTTCCCCTTGGGAAATTTTGAAATGTTAGTCCTCAGAAATGCAATTTCCAGCATCCTGAGGGCAATTCAAAGTGTTTTAATAGCTGTAAATTTAAGTCAACTTTTGCATCAAAAGGAAAGAATATCCTAAAAAGATCGACATTTATCAATGTGTATTCAAGTTTTCATTAGAGATTTTAATGTATGTTGAATTCAGTTGATTTGACATAAGCAATTGGGTTCTTGATGATTGATCAGGCTTGTTTTACATTTCTATGCAACTTTGTGCTTCATAAAAAAACTGAAGAAACAAGCAACAAACCCTAGCAAAAAGCACACCAAAGAGTTCCAAAGCTTATCTTAGTACTCATGCATCAAAGAAAGATCCAAAAAATGCTTAATTTGCTGCTGTGAGCAACATGCTCTATTAATTATTATTATAATTTTTTCTTTGTATTTTTTTTTATTTTTTGGCAGCAGGTGTTTGTGGTAACTGCAATTTTTTAGATGTTAATGTCTTAATTTTAGGGGGTCAACCAAACCCCCTGAACCACCCCTAGATCTGCCCAGCAGAATGAGTTAAGGAAAAGTAAAGATGAAAAACACCACTTACTCTACACTTCTCAGCCACAACCAGCAGAAACACAACACCAACAACCACAAATGTACTCAGGAATACAGCCAGAGTAGTATATGTTCTAAAAAAACAAAGAAAAATTCCCACAATTAGAGCAACTATTCCTCATAAGCTTTGCTTCTCTGAGATTTCCCCGCCACAGTCACTCCTTCCAAGTTGTATGTTCACTTTAAATTTAATATTAATTAGCTATTTATTATCTCTTCTATTCTATTTGTAATTTATTCTGTGTGGCAAGAAGATAATAATAATAATAACTGCAGAAATGGGTAAGTATGTTTCAACCCTATTTTCTCACTACAGCACTGTAGTTAGTTTAGTGCCACGGGTAGGACCAGCCTAATATTTCAATCCATATACACAGTACATTACATAATGTATATGTTGTCTCCTTTGTCTCCAAACCCTAATTCTTCACGGATCATGAATAATTAGCTAAGGGTTGAGCAAAGGAAATTGAGAATCAAACTAGGTTAAAATCATTTTAACCTGAATTTTAGTTTGACTTACAACGTAATCATACAAAACTTACGTTAAAGTGTATATGACACGAATTTTTTTTCGCCCAATTTCTAAGCTTATGTCATTAGAAAAAGGGTTTCAAAGTTATTTGCTGGTGGAAATGTTTGGAACCTACTTTTTTCTTTCAAAATACACACTAATTTCACCTCAAAATTGTCGCCAAGATTGCTCGGCCAAAAGGACACGTGATATCACTCTGTGACGTCAGTTAGTTTGATACACTCAACAAGATGGCTGACCTGAAGGAAGGTCATGAGGCATGGAGGGCAATATTGAGTGCCAAATAATGAAAGCTGCAAGAATTCCAGCTATACACCAGGAGTACTAATTCATATGTTTCCCTCAGAACAAACAGCAAGAGCGAAATGGGTCAAATTCGTCCAAAAACACTGCATCGATTTTGGCGAAACAGTAATCCGCTGTGCTGTGTTTAATTTGGTTTATTTCGAGAAACATTGCTTCGAAAATGACATGGCATGGAAACTGGGATATGCGAAGCGAAGAGACCTCAATTACAGTGCTATATCACAAGAGACACTGTCATTCCTGAGGGTCCCGAGGTTAAGTAAGACCAAACGAGAGAAGCGACAAACATTTTGTATGATATGATATTTTCAAGTATTCTGACGTGCATATGCAAACACTTCCAGAATTTACTGTGTGAATTCATTCACCACAATACGGTCAGATTTCGCTCTCTATAACCCTCGTCCCCAGTCCCCGGGACATTTTGAAAGGTAAAATGAGTGTGTTTCGGCTGCTAAAAGTCAAGTAATATTTGTTTCCCTTAAATTTTAAAACTTTTTTTTTATCAATACACATATAAACGATGGAAAAAATGCAAAAAAAAATTCTGTCATATACACTTAAAGTATATTTCTTCTGCACTCAAAACTGCACAAACATATTACTTTAATTTCACTGATTGCCCTTAATTGTTTATAATAACCAACTGAGCCCACAACAACTAATGAGATGAACAAATAAACAAAAGAAATAAAGGGCAAATACCTTGGAAGAGTGGTAAGCTGAATAACACATATGAAGATGAATAGCAGAAATACACAAGATGTATAGGACTTGAACATTCTGTCTTTTTCTTGGGAATACTGAAATGGCAAAAAGCAATCAATTGTAATATTGTAATTTCAGCATGTAAGCTCATCACTATCAGCAGATCATCACCTGTTATAACAAACTACTGTTAACCTAGGCTACTGAATTTACATTGTTAAAAAAAAAAAAAACATTGAAACATGACATGGTGAAAATCAAGGTCATTCGATTTACTAATCAATGGTGTTGCAATGACTTAAATATCATCTTTACATCTTTCATTATCATCACTCAGCCTGATGTTTACAGCCCTGGCTAGATGATCAAACATTTTCATCCAACATCGTGTTTGTCAAACATATCGTAACCAGTGCTCGACCTTAACTTTTTATCAAACTAGTGCATGGTTTAGTGGAGTCTAAATCATACTAGCCAAATGGTGTCATATGGTGGCCAAGCATTGATCACCTCTCAAGACCTGAGCTTAAGTATCAGAAAAATTTTCATTTGTTTTTTGGGATTAACTTACATGTAAATCAAGGCTGGTTGAATTTCTCTTCATCAATACTATCTCCACAAACTCTTCTATTACAAGTAGCCCAGTGGATAGTGGTTCTCAATATTTACTAGCCCACACCAAATTTCTACTAGTCCTGGGCTAGTGGACTACCACTAAGGTTGAGCACTGATAACATTGGGTGGCTAAAAGGACAAACAATGTTCGACCAAACACAAGACAAATTCAGTTTCAGTTTATTTGCAACAACAACATTTGACAGATAAAAAGTACCTACCCAAAGGTAGCAAAAGCTAGTCTAGTCGGGTGGGTCAAAAGATGTTAAAAACACAGAAGGAAAATAACACAAATTACAAAAATTAATTAAAAATAATTCAAGTAAAGATTACAACTGGATCTTTTGACTAAGAACAAGAAAATAAGATAATTTACAGTAACATGATAATCTACAATAACAGGAGTTAAAATTTAAAGGTGCTATTTTGGTTCCATAAATCCAGCAGATATTTTAGCAACAATAATTTTTTTAGGAAGATGATCATCTTCATCGTTAAGTAATTTCAATAAAAGTGTACAGATCTTTTTTGTTAAAAGACTTGTTAGGTAGGAAATGCATACTATTTGGAACAAGATAGTTCCATACTTTGGTGCCAAATCTTGAAAAAGAAGAGAGTTGTTGATTAAGCCTTGATTTGTTGACAAAGAAATTTCCAGCATTAGAAAATCTTGCATGGTACGTGTGAATTTCCGGAGATTGCGTAAAAAGATTTGATATTTTAGAGGGGGCAGAGCCAGAGAATACGTCATGCATTTGGGAAGCCACCGTTTTAAGATACAACATATTAACTGGTAAAACATTTGCTGAAATGAATAGTGGTATGGTATGAGCTCTGTATTCCACACAGTATATAAATCGAAGAACACGCTTTTGCAAAAGATGAATTTGTTCATATGAGCCTTGGAAGCTTGACCCCAGGTGGCTATACCATATTGTGTATAAGGAAAAATCAAAGAATGATAGAGTTTGAGAAGTATATTTGAAGGTACAAAACGTCTAATGTTGGTGATTACACCTACAGTTTTACTAATTTTGCCAACTATGTAGTCAATATGATGTTTCCAGCTGATTTACCATCGATAAGGACTCCCAAATACTGGACGTATTACTTACATTCCATTGAGGTAAGGGTGTTTGTGTTGTTATCAGTTATTATTAAATCAATGGTACAATTTAATTTCTTTTGTGAGGGACAGAAGATTACATAATTAGATTTCTTAGCAAAGGCATGGGTCACACTTGGGAAAAGTTTTCACCTTTGCCGGCTAAAAAAACCACAAACATTCAAAACCACAACTGTAAAAGAAAACTTTATTCAAACGGAGGAGAGTCGCACTAGTGGGAGCCCATTACCTCTGTTTTGACACATTGAGAACTGAAATAGACCAGATACCAGAGATAAGAAAAGCTTATGTTAACCCACGTTGACAGTTCTTGCTATGATTCCTATTGTTTAGCTCGAGTTTTCCAAAATCTGCCTGCCCCACCCAAGCACTATGGCGTCTTTGATGTTTTTGTTGATTTTCAAAGTTTTTTCCAATCGGAAAACTTGGGGTCGTACTCGGCAATGTCCTCTGATGACAGATTTCTACCGCAAGTTAAACAAATTCTCTCAAAAATTTGCCAAGTGCGACCCATGCCAAAGTCTTCAAAGCAAGTCCACAGAACGATTTTTGTGTATCATCGCTGAAATTTCAATGTTATATGGTTCATTTAGTTGCTTTTTACTGGCTGTAGATGCTTTGTTGATTGGGGTGGCTAAATGATCAAACACTTGTTTGTCACACGAATTGCTGGATGAAAATGAAGATCAAACATGGAAAACCATTTAAATGCAATGTTGAGAGAGGTAGCTAAATGATCAAACATGCTAGTCCAACACAATATTGGATAAAAATGTTTGATTGTTTAGCTGGGGCTTAACAAATTTAAAACTGTAAGAATGACATGAATACATACAAGCTCTTCTTTATCTGGATCCTTAAAAGTGAGGAGTAGAGGCCGCACATAGTCCTTCCGCTGCCTATAGCAAAGTAAAAGAAGCATATTTTAATAAGCAGGTACTGATGTACTGCTTTTCCCAATGAGTTCAATACCAGGAGTAACAACACTAAAGACCACAGAATTTAAGGTATGTTCAGGATATAAAATTTTCGATTTTTATTTTTCTCCATAAAAATGAACTTTTTACTGTGATCTTTCAAGCAAAAAAAAAAAACACAACTCAAAACAAGTGAATAGTCACCGAGAAATTGGATTCAGAAAACCTATTTGCACCAGTTGTAAACATGCACAATATGTTAATATGAATGCAGCCAACCAGAGCAATTTGCACAGGAAATATTGCATGCAAAAATGTTGCTTTGCTTCAGGAAGGTTGTGCACTTTTAGTTTTCCAGCTATGACGATGGGTCAGGTAAACTTAGTCAAAGATAAACCAGTGAATTGTTTGAAGCATGAGAGTTTGTGTACAGATACAAAATTATGTGGAAAATTTCCACAGTAGGTGACCGGAAGAAAAGTTAGCGTAAATTGATTGGCCGATCGTCAACAGAGGTGTTTGCAGGCGGTGTTTGTTTGTGTAGTGAAGAGTTTTTTCAAGCACTGTTTTCCCAAAGTTTATTTTTGTCTTGAAGAGGACACTTTCAAGAGTTACAACTCAAAGGGCGATTTGTTGGATTTCGATCAAATTTGGACAGTCGCTAGATTAACTATTTTCAACAAAAACATGTTGGGGAATTACATAATTCAAAACCCTTTTTCACTGAGAGCCATTTCCATGCGGCCGCTCCATCTTTTTTTCTAGTGAATTTGAAAATGCTCTGTAACTTTTGTACGCAGTTGAATAAAGGAAAACCCCAACACGCTTTTTTTAGCTTCTGGGTTCCAGACTTTGAGAAAAATATCACTTTCCCTAAATACAAAAATCACATTTAGTTGTAGCTTTCAAAAGTTGATTTACACCTTCAAGTTTAGACTTGACGGAGCATTCAGTAATTCACTTTCTCACAAAATTAACCCATTGACTACCGGAGGTTTTTACATTTTCGGAGTGATTTTCCACCTATAAACGATGAATAGCAATTCGTGACTCTTTATTTGAACTACCAGGAAAAAGTGGTGCTGTCCTAAGGCACTGGAGGCTCAAGGTTTCTGAAAACGTCATTTTGACGTAGCTATTTTTTATCCGTGAAGCGACAACAATGGCCCAAGTTCGGTTTGCTTGCGATTTCTGCTAAATTTACAGCCATTTTTCATCTTTAGCGGCTGCCTGATGAGCATCATTAAGCGTGACGGTAGCTAAGAGTCCACTTTCTCAAAGAATCGAGCAAGGTGATGTACTTTGTTGTTGAATTATTTGGCTTGTTACTCAACGAACTGGGAATTTGGCCGGTGGAACACTTAGTACCTTTGGTACTCGACTATTGATGAATTTCTCAACCTACTGCCACATATTTTGGAATTTCTGAGTACTGAAGATGACCACAAGCAGGAATTTTTGGCAGTAGGTCAGAGTGGCTGTAGACTTAGTTTATATGTGAGAGAATTGGGAGAAGGAACGGGTGCTGTCAAAAATTCTCGTCATTTCCCAGCATGCAATGTGGTCTAGATGTTGAAAATGGCAGAAAGGCCCGAATGCACTGGAACAAAAGGCTGTATCTACGCTCGGGAGAAGAATATGAAAAAAAAAGGCATTTCTAAGCTAGAAAAAGGACTGAATTTCGTTATGATGGTTGAGGTTTGGTTTTTCGGCGATGATTTCCTTAAAAAACATGAAGGCAAAAAGGGGCATTTTTGTCGTTTCTCTTTGACGTTAAAAAAGGTCAGTTTCGTTCTTGTCCAAACTCAAAAGGCCATATTTGGTAAAAATCGCTACGTTTCTTGCATTTATTGGATATCCAAATTTAAAGGGCATTCCATTTCGTGCTCACAACTAACAGTTAAGGCAATATTCGTGCGATTGAGAAAGTTGCAATGTTTTGAAGCATGGGAGTTTTTTACGGCCGGGTTTGGCCGGCACGGGTGCCAATGGGTTAATGAAATATTTGAATAGCTAGTTCAATTAGCTTTAATTTGATATAGGGTTTATGGTATCTGGGCTGTAATCAGGAGCTGCTACAACCTTTAGATTAGAGACACCCCTGAAGGTACACGGTAACTTTAAAGGTAAGCCACTTATTTTAACAGGAGAAAACTAACTTGTCAATACTGCGGGCTTCTATGGAGCTTCCAAGGAATTCATTGACTTCATCATCTGGATCTTGTTGGTTTGAAGCTGTAATGCCCAACCTGTTAATTACAATATCAACAGTTACTGAGGGTAGCAACATAATTATAGCTTTTTGAAAGTGATGATGTGAAGTAAGGGTCTTGAATAAAAATAAGAAATGAAGTAAAAACCTGTCTGGCTGAGAAAACAAAGCAACGAAAGTCATAGAAGGTATGTTATTTAAAGTACCTGCTAGGAAAGAAATGGTGGTGAAATGTGATAAGAAGAACAGCAAGAGAATGCTTTATTATATACATAGCAAGAATTTTAGGCAATAAACCTTGCAAATAAAATTCTATATGTGCTATATTTTCACATGTGAAAAAAACGATACGTCCAATCAGCTTCGCGTACAGCATTCTTCACATGTGAAAATATAACCAATCACCGTCCAGAGTAGAATCGCTTAGCCAATCAGAGCAAAGCACTCAAATGGCTTCCGAGATGCGCAGGCTTCAACTCAGCGCCCGCTCTAAGTTTGTGTTTCAAAAACATGGCTTCGGCTTCCCGTTTTGATCCACTGGATTTACCGTTAAATGATTTTATTGGGACGCAATCGAACAAAAACAAGGGGGCGAACATTCAAGGAGGAACATTCAACATTTCTAGAAACAGTGTAAGTCAACAGAGTGCGAATTTGTCATTGCACAGCACGAAAGCACCGCCATCACATGATTGAATCTGACAGTGATTAGGGGACAAGCGAAAACATTTCACTCTTTGTATTTACAAATTCTCCCGTATTTTTCAGTTATTCTAAATAGGAAGTGATATTCAAGCTTGTGTAGGCTCTTTGTCTACTTGTTGCTGTCCTGGAAACCGGACATGTTTTTTTATTACGCTCGGTCATGTAGATCAGTCTTGAATTTTTTGCTGTTCTTCATGTAAGCTTATTGAATCGGGAAAAATAAAACTGATTTCAAGTATAGGTTTAACTCTCGTTATATATATATAATAAACAAATTATAGCATAGAAAGTGCTTTGTACAGAGTTTTATTCACTCGTTGCAAAACTTTGGAAAACTCACTCGTTCGCTGCACTCACTCGTTCATTTTCCCAAGTTTTGCAACTCATGAGTAAAAGTCCGTATGTCGCACTTTCTATGCCGTAATCTATATATATTTAATATCCCATTCAAAATCTGTCATGGAGCATTTTCCATGAGAACTTTCTCCGTCTCAACAGAGTTTTAACCTCAGACTGTACGATTTTGTTAGTCAATTAGAAATTGAATAATATTGGTACAAAAGACTCTGGCAAGAAATGTCTGGTATCAACTGAAACTGCAATTTTTGTCTTTCTTGACAATCTCTAATTGTACACAGTAAGTGAAAGCATTCCATAAAATAGCCCATGGAACAATAATGGAATACTGATGAAATAAGAAAGACAACATTTCTACTTCCTCTTCTCTGTTAGGTTATCTCTGTTTGATTTAAATTTTTTTATTGCACTTCTATTTTTCAATAAATAACAAAGTTATCACAGTCTTTCTTTTCCAAGTCACCGTATTTATTCGTCTATAAGCCAATCCCGACTATAAGCCGAGACCCTAAACTTAGCAAGTGGAGTAGTGACCAGATTGTCAGCAAAAAAACCCAGAAAACTCTTGGCTATAAGCCGAGACTTGAAAATCGAATGCCGAAGTTCTGTGGAGAAAAAAAAAAACGCATGGATCGTGTGCCACACTTCAGTGAGAATTATGTTGAAAATCTAAAAAATTCAATGCCATACCTTCACCATAAAGGAATTTTAATGAACCTTGTAACTTTTAGGAAATGTTTGGAACCTTTCTATGCCAAAAAAACTCAAAACACTTTCAAAATACAAAAGATCGAAGTTGTAAACGACCCGCCATCTTGTATGACCTTGCAGGCTAGGTGAGAGAGAGATTACCAAGCCAGCAACGTGCTTTGAGTCACGCTCAGTTGTGCTTGATCCCAAAAGCAGACAGGATGGTTTTGCTCAAGTTTATTGAAGAATTTCTTCCACAAATAACATCACAAAGTAGACCCAATTAATTCACAGGAAATGTGACGACTCCTGTGGAAATAACAAGCTTATTGTAGGGTATGTGAAGCAACAAACAGGTTAAGTGGGATGTCAACAACGACTGATGAAAGCTTCCTTGAAGCAAAACTAGCAAATGGCTCCTTTACGAGCCACCACATATAAAAAAGTCAATGATAACACAGAAATC
>JAEMWC010000092.1:302500-355000 GCA_016490735.1 Pachyseris speciosa | reverse complement strand
AAACTTTGAGCTCATTGATAACGAAGCAGTGGCTTTAACAAGTTCAGCGTCACATGTTTGGGTTCGTAAGCAAGAGATCCTGACCATGAAAATTTTGGTGCACATAATGTTTGCAGTGTGTGTTTGGTTCACAGTGTTTATGGTTTGAATCATTCAAAATAATCATTTGAAACATTTTTTTCTACATTTCAGTCGTTTTGAACATTTCAGTCGTTCATTGCCAATTTTCCTCTGCATAATCATCATAAATCATCTGCCATCCTTTCTAAATATACAACCATTATCATTATATACAACCAAAATCAGGAGATCCTTCAAAATAGAAAGGAAATTGCACACCTGTCCAGTAATGTAAGACTTTGAATCAATGGTTCTAGTGAACCAGGTGCCCACTGGTACAGTAGGTTTTCTTACAGATCAAAAGTGTTTTTTAAACTGATGTTAAAGTGAAACAAGAAGCTGGCGACAGCTAGAACTTGGGTTGTATTTAAATGATGGATGTGTACAGCTGTGTGTTTTCCTTGTGTTTCACACTTGTTCATTCATGTTCATTTGTCATAGGCTTGCAACAAGTACTATCTGCTCTCAATCTTTGCATATGAGCAGGACTATCACGTCTAGACTACATAAATTGTGGAAAACAATCTCTGACAAGTTGATGTACATAACATTAGCTTTCATTTTGGTTGTCAAATCCACAGTTAATGATTTTACCTAAGCCCATTGCTTAGCATTACACTTATTGTCTAGCTTTATGAAATTATTCTTTATGAAATTATACTTTAATGAGTCAATAGACAGTCGATGAGGTACGTAGCTAAACTATTGTTTTAGTATAAATCCACTCAAATACTACCTTCAAGTTCAAATCTATTCAGTTTCAATAGATTATAAAAATTTATTGTTATGCAAAAACCGCTCAATGGCCGCCTGGATCGTGCAGAGTGAGTTAACTTTAAATGGTTCCCTGTTTTTTTGCCTCACAGACACATAAAAGAACAGCAAACATTTACATCTGCTCGACAGGTGTTGAAAACTTGTCTTGGTTTGCAAACCACTCGAAGTCAATTATGGGATGATACAATAAAGTGTTGTTGTTGTTGTTGTTGTTAAGAAGTTAGAGTCTGACGCTAGCTTACCCTGGAAGTCCTCCTGACTCCATATGATTAGCAGTTGTCACATCATCAGACCACACATCATACTGCCATTTGACTAATCCCAATACCCCACTATGAACCTTCCCCATGTGAACTCCAACTCTCATGTTTAGGTTGACACCTGTTGCTTCACGCACACTCCTGAAGTAAATAAAGAATACCAACCATGTTTCTTCCCCTTTATGGTTTAGTAGACAGGTAAGAGGCACATGAATAGACCATCATTTTTGTTCAGGTATTCAATTTAACACTTAAAAGTAATTAGCTTATACTATGAAACAACAGAAATCACATCTGTTAACTTTTCCAGCACCCAGCATCATGGTTGGGTGAGTGACTTATCTACCAATGCGAGCATGTACAACAGTTTTATTAGCATATCAATGCCTTACACAAATATTGTTGAAAGGACCAAAGTCTCATCTGACACCCATGGTTTTTACTTATTAATTATTTGACCAGTACTGACTCAATATAGATTGCAAAGGACCAGATTAACAACTTTCCCTTACCTTTAACAAACACAAGACAAAAATAGCCAAAACAAACCATTTAACAGCCAATTCACTACATGCGTGTCCCTACTCTGACAGAAATCCTGTAACACTACTCAGATTTAAAGCAAACAACATAGCACAAGACTGAAACAATAATTGAAGGGCTGAGAGCATAACCAACCTATGTTGAATTTTAGGTCATTTTTTCTTTTGCTTGGGTTTCTCCAAATAGTTGTTGCGTGTGAACAGCAATTTGATAGAAAAATGTAGCCTACGTGTAGTCGTACCCACCCCCCGAGGAAAAACTGGGGAGGAGGGAACGTCTACGAAAAGCTGACACAAATCGTGTTTATGTGACGTCACTCTTTTGCATGAAAATATATAATGGTTTCTCATAGGTTAATCGCATTGATCAATACTTTCGAGAACACTGATTGGCCGAAACGGATCTCGTTTGTTTTCTTGAAGAAACGTGACTATGGCGGACGGAGAGCCACACGAACTAAAGTGGAGTCTAACGCAGCTATAAATGAGGTTTGCGGCATTATGGATTTGAGAAATTCCACGAAGAGCAACAAAAACCCATAGCTTTGTGTTTTGATGGTGTCCGTGTTTCATTGCTAACTGGCTATGGAAAAGCCATTAAATTTCTGGCGATGCCAGTGATTGCATCGCTTCTTTGGAAGAAACCTTGTATCTTGTGATCATCATATCATCACTGACAGTGCTCATAGAAGATCAGATCCAATATTTGAATGATCTGGGATTGAAAGAGATCGCGCTAACCAAAGATTCGGAAGATAATATCATTGAATGAGTCATGACTGGTGAATATCCGCACGTGTATGAGTCACCAGCCGAGTGGAGAAGGAAAAGGTATTGAAGGGACGTGCAGATTCTTCAAATTCACGCTTTCTGAGAGCGGCTCCTTCGGCTGGAAAACAAGGCCAACTTTCTCCAAACTTTAAATTCTGTCTCTTCCTGAGGAGACCATGTAAACGAAGAATTTGCAAGCGCGATGTTGACATCGAAGATTGTCTTCTTGCTTTTGACCAAAAATCGCTCGTAATCCTTTTCAATATCTTTAAACACAGTATACATTTACTGACTAGCAAATGCGCTCGAAAGAATAGAAATTTACGCAGCCTTTGACCTTTGTCTACTCGAGTAAACAGAAAATATAATTTTATTTACATAACTTGCATGAATTACTGTGACGTCACGTAACACGATTCGTGTCAGCTTTTCATAGACGTTCCCTCCTCCCCAGTTTTTCCTCGGGGGGTGGGTACGGCTACACGTAGGCTAAGAAAAATGTAGTCTGGTATTTTTATACCAATTTTTTCGTTTTCAAGAAATAACATATGCAAAAAAACTGCAAAGAAATCAACCTTACACAAATTACATCACATCTTCTTTCAATAAAATTGCAGTTCACATGCAAAAATTCAGACAAATCCGAGCAAAATTCAAAAACTGTATAATTCAACATAGGTCAGTTACACTCTCAGCCCTTCAATCATTATAAACCTGACTTACGCAATAGCGTCAATCATTTCCAAGCCCATTTCAATGCAACAGTGAGCATGGTCAGGACGTGCTTCTGGCAAACCAGACACACAGTAGTAACAATCACCCAAGATCTTAATACGCAGACAGTGGTTTTCCTTTAAAAAAAAAAACAAGGGAAAAGACTTCAACTCAAATAGAGTCAATGAAAAAGAAAGCAATGAAATAAAGTTTTTTACAGGCCAATGGCAGGTAAATGGTGCCATTATAAAATTCAAGTTATTGTATTCCTGCAAGCACTTTTCACAGCATTAATGTTTCCACTTGGTACAAGTACATGTACCACTTGGGATGGAAAATAGAGAATGTTACCTGATTCAGGAAAGCATTAACACCAGAAATTATCCAATATAAAGACATATTAAATGAATTTTCCATTTGCTAATATTTAAGTAATGGTCCATACAAATATTTGACTCATTTATTGAACTAATTTGAAAATGTCAATAAATGAATGTTTAAAAGTACATACCACAGCAAGTGTATCAAATTTGGCAAACAGTTCATTGAGATACTGAACCAACTTCTGTGCTGGGCACTGCGATGACAGCACAGTGAAACCCTCTATGTCAGCAAACAAAATACTGAAACAAGAGCAAACAAACTTTCCTTACACATTTGAGCCTTAAGCCTTGGCCAAATGGACTCGCAAGTAGTCACAAGTAGCCGCAAGTTGAACTTGCATACAGACTTACGTTGGGTAGCCAAACAGACTCACAAGTTTCCTTGCAAGTACACACAAGTCGCAAAAAAAAAAAACATTTCAAGACTACATATCCTGTATTTCATTGGCTAATATGTTTCTATAACAATGAATGGACAACACTCAACTTGTGTTGACTTGGGTTGGGTAGACAATAAGTGATAAACGTGCATCAACTTGCATGCAAATTTGATCTCGACCGATGTGAGCACAAGTCATCACAGGTCAACGCAAGTGCACGCAAGTCCTGGCCTAACGGAATCGCAAGTAGACCCAAGTTTTTAATTTGTGTCTACTTGCAAGTCCATTTGGGAAGAGCTTTACATGTCACATCATCTCAGTGTACAACAACTGCATTATGATATATACAAGAGGCTACAATTAGCCTAAACTTGGGCTTGCAAAAAACAGTATTGTATCCCTAACTTAGCGCTAAACAAAAGAATAGAGGGAAGTCTGTCTTTCTTACATCGGACGCATTGTGTTTAGCTTGTGTTGGAGTCTATTTCTTTAGACCCCTATCAACATAATTTTATATTCCTCTAAAATACAGCTCAACCATTGAGAACAATAATTGAAGGGCTGAGGGCATAAACTGCCTATGTGTAGTTTTAGGTGTTTTTTTTGCATACGTTATTTCTCGAAAACGAAAACGAAATCGGTGAAAAAAAATACGGGACAATGTTTTTGAATCAAAATGCAGTTCACATGCAAAAATTTGGACAAATCCAAGCGAACTAAAAAAACGGCCGAAAATTACACATAGGCAGTTTATGCCCTCAGCCCTTCATATGTCTGCCTTATTAACATGCATGAAGCAATGCCCAAGGGTATTCTTTATTTCTTTATTTGAAAACTTAGCGTCAAATGCTCGTAACTGAAGGGTAAAACTGAAACTGGACATGAAATGATTGATAGGTAGAAAGGATTGTTCCATAGTGTGACGTAGACTAAAAGTTTTGGCGGTTAAAACATTGGTACTTACGCAACGTGTCTGCAGAATCCGCGCTAGCTTGTTTGGTTTAATCGAATTATGTCAATTTGCCTGTTCGCTCGGTGATCGAAGGACATCATGAAGTCTTAAGATCCATAAGTCTAACACGGCTGAAAGAAGCCAGTCGTGTTTTCTCTGCTTGCCAAACCATGAAGAGAGAGATGAATTTGACTCTCCGGTTTGGGAGTAGAGATTAAGAGCCGGGCAGAAAAAAAAAACTCTGAAAACATCTCTCGTCTCAAAAGCGGGTCGGTTTTGCTAGTCTTGGTCCATTTCTGAAAGGTTGCCGTGCTAGAATTTGCGAAAAGGAGAGGTGTTTTTGGAGTTAGGGGCAAAAAAACTGGCCGATGTTTGCAGAGTGTCTTTCGCTCGCGAAGGGCATAACACTCCCACAATTCATTGCGGCCGAAGTGGGCGCTGTCTCGCGGGCCATCGAAGCCGTGAAACAGTTCGTCAAAATTCGGAAACATTACGGAGAATTCATCCGAGAGAGGGAAGTCAGCATGACGACAAGTCCGTCCGTTTTCGATGACTATCTTGAAAACAATCCGGGGAAAAGTTGCATGGGCGCGCGTGGAAAATATTACTCGTGGTCGGTGGTCGAGTTGTTATGTAAACACAGGGAGACATGCTGCCTAATTTCAACATATAAATCAGTTTTGCGTCGATCAACTCGGTTATTTTGATTTTATGGAGGCTTGTAAACATCAGCAAAACGTATTTTCAAGCGAGATAAACACCCGCAAAAACGTATTTGCACGCGAGACATTTTCACAAGTCGTTGTGTTACGCATCAGACGATACGGATTAAATTTCACATCTTATGCAAATATTTACGTCTTGAAGCCAACAAAACTAGTTAAGTATTTTGTTCCAGCTTTTTCACTGTCGTCATTTACGTTGATTTGTGATACGAATTTCATTCCACTGGTTCCATGTGACGACGAAAATGAACCCTTCAAAATCGTTTCAATAATGACCAAAGCACGCGAAGCGCCAGTCAAATCTCTGTTTCGAAGCGGAAACCGACGGGAAACAGCTTACTCTTTTAACTCTTAATTTTGCCCTTGAACATCGTTAACTCAAATTTTCGGTGTTGCTCACGAACAGAAGTTGTTGATAGTAGCCAAAAGCTATCTTCAAATAAAAACAACCTTCTTTAATATTTTAGTCTATTTCTCAGCCGACAGCAAGCTTTTTAAGCACTGAGTTAGAATCAAATCCGATCCTGCTTTATGCCGTTCTCAACCAAAACACCCTCTTCAACACTTTACTTACATCGGCCAAAGCCTTCCCGAAAGAATTAAGAATCAACCAAGAAACCTGTGCGCTCTCTTCATTTCGGAGGAACCAAGAAACCAAGAAACCTGTGCGAGACTCAAAATACGCCGCTTACTTTAACGTTAACGTTTGCAATGCCCTAGGCCGAACCCTATCCCTAGCTCTAACCCTAACCCTAGCTCTAACCCTAACCCTAGCTCTAACCCTAACCCTAACTGTAACCCTAGCCCTAATTTTAACCCTAACTCTAAACTTAACAATAACCCTAAATCTTTTGAGTGCTGTTTTCAAGTCGGATAAAATCTACGCGCGCTGGCTTAAGGTTAACCAAGGTTGCTGTGTGCTGTTTTTAAGTCAACCCAGAATGTTGCGCACTGTTTTCCAGCTAAGGAAGCTTCTTGAGCACTATCAGTAAGCAAAACACTGGTAATAAGTGCTGCATTTAAAAAAGTCGACCATTTCCAAGTCGGATGGGCATCTTGTGGGCTGTTTATGAGTTAAAAAGGCACATCGCGCATAAAGAATACCCTTGGGCATTACTTCATGCATGTTAATAAGGCAGACATATGAAGGGCTGAGGGCATAAACTGCCTATGTGTAGTTTTAGGTGTTTTTTTTGCATACGTTATTTCTCGAAAACGAAAACGAAATCGGTGAAAAAAAATACGGGACAATGTTTTTGAATCAAAATGCAGTTCACATGCAAAAATTTGGACAAATCCAAGCGAACTAAAAAAACGGCCAAAAATTACACATAGGCAGTTTATGCCCTCAGCCCTTCAATTATAACACTTGTAAAAAATATTTCTAAAAGAACAAGAAAAAGAGAAACAGAAAAAATAAAGCCAGTGATATATACCACTAAAAGACATCGAACCCGGGTTAGCTGCGTCACAGGCTGGAACAATGACCTTTAGGCCACAGAGGTTTATCATTATGCAAGGTGATAAAAATAGTGTATTGATTCCAAAAAAAACCTAAGCACACTTGTTTCGCTTCGATGGATAATTGTTTGAGAAAGGAAACGCTTATCGAACGATGTACGATTTTTTCACATAAACGTTAATGGAGTCTCGGTGAAATGTGAGTAGAAAATTAATTAGCAGAGTGAAACTGTTTACAAATACGTCAATCCAGGGTCATTTGAAACACAAGAAAGGAACGTTTCTGGACAGTTTCAAGTGACGCTAGTACATTTGTAAAAGCTAATCGCTTATCATTCAAAAATTAAAGTCCAGAAATTGAGATATTGTGGGAAAATAGTAAATAAACTACCTGTCAAAGTCTCAGGGGTGTGTGATATCCCGTACTTGAGTTATTCAACAAAATGTACATCTCAATGGAGCGGATACAGGGAACACGGCAGTCCATCTGGAGTTAAATTTTGGTCATGTTAAAAGCTTTCTTCTCGCAGTTGAACTTGCAAACATTCATATAGACACTTCTCTTAACATATTAGTTGTTCAGACTTCAAAGACACAATGTGAATCGACGTTTTCCGATATGTGACAACAGGCATCATTCTTGCTGTTGATATGAGATTTACACTTCTGAATCACTCGGCCGTGAAAGGTCAAACTCCCTTTGTCTGTGGTCTCTAATTTTTTGCGCTTTCCTCGCGTCGCGTCTCCTCGCAACTTCGCGCGTGTCTTTCGCCCGCCCCACAATCCATCGCCAAAATTTGAGACTACTCGCAGTCTACTGAAGCAGACACGAGGAAACACAGCAGTCCATCTGGAGTTAAGTTTACTCATGTCAAAAGCTTTCTTCTCGCCGTTGAACTTGCAAACATTCGCATAGACACTTCTCTTAACATATTGTTTGTTCAGACTTCAAAAGACACAAGGTGAATCGGCATTTTCCGATACGTGACAACAGGCATCACTCTGTTAAAAATAGTTCACGCTTGCGCAGAAACGCCGGAAGTGAGCTTTGTGGATGATACTCGACGACGAAAAAGAAGAACCGTCGGTAATCTTAGACCCGGGCGCTGCGCGAGACGCGGGCAGCCCGAGTAATAAATGCCTTCTGGGTAAAGTTTAGATGGAAGTCTGAGGTCTGCAACTGAACAACAGGGCAAAACCAAGACTTGTACCTCCCCATATGCAGGCTAACCATAGGTCAGTGCTCTTGCATTTTGAAGAGCAGAATTTGGAACAAACTCCCCAAGGAACTCAAATGTATAGACAACTTAAATACAAAAAGACTTTTTCACTATTTAATGGCTAAATAACAAATACTTTATGTGACTTACCAGTAATAATACTAGTATATAATATTTTAAATTAATGACTGGAATTGCATTTATATTCATGATTTTACATTAGGTACAAATTACCCGACACTGTACATAACTTAATATAGATTAATCTCAATGCTTTATATTATTCACTATTGTCAATGAAAAGCTTTATTTCAAGGAGCTTCAACAGAATATGTATGTATAATTATGCTGTTGTTGTGGTTCAAATTTATCCTTGGGAATGGTAACATATGATAATGAACAAAATCAGAAAACTTGCACACAGAAGTTATTAAGCCAAGACTGCCAATTATGGGAGGAGGGCTGGCAATTCTGATAGGAAACCAGCATTACTGTCGAATGCAAAGGAAATAAAGTTGTATCAAAATGTTGGAACGTTTAGCAATGACTTAATTGCCACTTTTTATAATCTCCCTGTTTAAAAAAGTGTATGCATATGTATGCATCAGGGTCAGCAAATTATAAAGTTCATGCAGAGATAAGAAGCTAACAAGGAGGCTATAGAAATTAGTCAGGTGCACTTCATTTTGAGCTAAGATTTTTTCAATACTCCCCCTTGTTACCATAATCTGAAAAAAGAACAATCAAAAGATTTCACTGGTCCAGCAGTAAAGACTCAAAAATGTCCTTATTTCCGGAATAAATCGAATTATTGTAAAGAAGCCCACTGGCATAAATAGTAAGTGTTGTAAGTATGCCTACAAACCTGACATTTTCATGCCTCTGAATGTAAATTTTGTGAAACTGCACTGTTTCTGTTCTTCCACTTTCTATGTCAGCTTTCATTTCCATTGCAACATATCTTGGTAAAACAGACAGCAGTAGCCGTTCCTGTAAATCAAAGGAAAACAGAAACATAGCAAATATCCTGTCAGCAAAATATCACAACTATGCCTGTACTGTGCCTCATATGCTATATATAGACAGACTAGCCTTAGACTGTGGGCAGTCCCTCTTTCTTTCCTTTGTCAATCTTGTGAGCGAGCGCGAAGCACAGGTAAACAAAAATTGGGGTGGTGGAAGTCAGCGAGGGCGAAGCGCAAGTGAGCGGAAAGAAAGAGGGACTGCATCCTATTCTCTTAGTGAATAGGTATTCTCTTAGTGAATAGTGAATTCAGATAACTTCGCCCACAAAGCCATGAACCCATTTGAAATTAACTTTTTAAATTAAAAACTCCACCCCTTTTTGTTGCATGGGCCGAAAGTAAACTGTCATGATAGCTGAGTTAATCTTTAGTCTCACGATTGAGTCACAAAGATGTGGATCGCGACGTTTCGACCGCTATACTGCTGGTCTTCATCAGGCGATGGTGTCGACTGGCTGCGTGTGAGTATAAGAAGCACCGTGGCTGGTGGTGATTGGTGCATTTCAATCCTCGCTTAGGCTGTTGTTGATTGGAGGATTTCGATCCTTGTCGTTCAGAGTAGAAATTGTGACCCTCCACGGGAAAACAGGTAAAAAGGTGATGACACGGGCACACGTGCAATGACATGGCACACAAAGTGTGTTATTCAACACGCATATGCGCATATTTAATATGCAAAATAATGAGTGTCACGGTAGCTTTTGTTTGGCATGACTTAACACACTAAACTTTTGTTCAACTAAGCGTGTTCAAATGTCACGCTAAGAGTGCGATATAACTCGGTAAAACCGTGCAATATGACACAGCAGTGCTCAGTAACGCAAAAACTGGCTTAATGAAAATAGCGTTGAAATGCATTTCAACCCATTTTGAATGCGTTACAATGCATTGCAATGCTCGCCAATGATTCGTAACGCATTACAACGTTTACCAACGAACACAGGCAATTATTTCAAATGTTTCAAAATGATTTTCCAACCTTGTTCAATGCATTGGCAATGTTTCCAAACGCTTTTGTACCGTTAAATAATTAGTATGCCTAAAGTTCAACGCACGACGCGTATGATTATCATTAACGAACTAAACTGAAAAGCTCTTTGTTTGTTCAGTTGTAAAAGCGGCAGCTCAGTGTCGACTCTTGAAGCTCAAATCCGTGTTTGTAGCATGCATTTATTTATTCCCGTCAAAGGTCACTGGCGCAGTAATATTATCATTGCTGTATCATTATTTGTTCAAGACTACTGACAATCGTTATACTTTCTAAGTAACATCTGGCTCAAACATCTGGCCAGTTGATTTTCGCAACATTGCGTGATTGTTTCTTGCTTTATCTGAAAGAACATCTGGTAGAAATATTTTATCAGTGGCAGATTTATGTCATGTGCTAGGCAACTGGAGTGATCATATGTCACTCGCTCAAGTTTGCGGTCACGTTTGAGAGCAAAGTTTCGAAATTTCTTTGTCAGTATGTTAACACTAACGAACAGCGCTTAAGCCAAACAAAAAAGTCGTTTTTGAGTCCATGTCACGTTCTCCGAAAGCTAGTTGAAAGCTAGCCGAACAGCGATTTGCAAATCAATGTTTATCGCGTTTGGTCAACCTTTGTGCGAAAATTTAGAAGTATTTGTTAACATGGAAGGCAAGCGAACTTTCTCGGAATGAAAATGGCAACTGGTTGTGGTATTGTTCGTAGTTACTGTAGCACTGTCTGCAATGAACCGGCCAAAAAGCCATATATCAAAAGCGAAAGACATGCAAAGTTGTGATACACTGCCGCCAGTAATGTTTCGCCATGAATAGCAGACAATGATGTCGCTGGGTTATTTTCATGGAAACCACGTGAAGGATTAAAATATTTCGTTCAAGAAAAATCAAATTTTTGTAGTAGAATCTACAAACAACATTCTAAAAGTCACAAATGAACGAAAAATTCCGAAAGACAAAAAAAATGTTTCTCTCAATTTATCAATGCGGAAATTTCGTACAATAACAAGACAAGCAGTACCATTGGTAAGTGAAGACATTCAAACAGCATGTTAGTCTAGTGTACATTTCAACACGGTGTACCATTTCGCTCGCTAAGTGTGTCATTTCGTTCGCTTAGTGTGTTATTTTGCCTGCTGTTTTTGTTTTCCAAATCCTGACACACTGCTTTGTTAGAATGATCACGCTCCTTTGTTTTTTCCGTGCGATGTGAGACAAAAGAAAATTTTAATGAGTCGTGCATTGTGACTCGCTGCTAGCGTGTTAAAGAAATTTTCTTTTTAGCGTGTTAAATTAGCGTGCCCGTGTCATCACCTTTTAACCTGTTTTCCTGTGGAGGGTCACAATTGTTCCCTCAGCGGTCCGCTTTGGTACTGATCAGCTGTTTTGGTGTTTGATCGTGGGCATCCACACTTCAGGAATTTCAATTCCACTGTGTTTACAGAAAGCCTACACACACTGAGCAGTACCTAACATATGATTCACACCACCCACAATCTGTAAAACGTGGTATTGTCAAGTGCCTGTACGATCGATCTAAACACCTCATAACAAAACCATCAGTTATCTTTCATGAAAAGAAACACCTCTCTTCAGTCCTTGTTTCCAATGGTTATCCATTTTCGTTTGTAAAAATCTTACGAAAACCAAGGAACGAACAACCACTAAAGAACCTGAACCCGAAATTAACTCTACTGTCAGTGGTTCTGCCATACATCAAAGGCACATAAGACCTAAGGACATTGTCGATCCAGTAAAACAAGACAAAGCAGTCTACAAGATTCACTGTGAATGTGGTGAGGTTTATATTGGAGAGACGGGAAGATCTTTGCATGAACGGATTAAGGAACACGATAGAGACATACTGCTTGCTCGAACCCAATCCTTTGCTGTTTCAGAACATAGCAACGCGACCGAACATTATCCGCTCTGGAATGAAGTTAAATTTATTGATTGAGACCCACATTGGTACACCCGTAGGGTTAAAGAGGCTGTTCACATAAGACTTCACGCTAACAACATCAACAGGGACAGTGGAATTAAAATTCCTGAAGCGTGGATGCCCACGATCAAACAACACAACAGCCACAAAGATGTGGATCGCGACGTTTCGACCGCTATACTGCTGGTCTTCCCAAATTGGTAGACCCATAGGGTTAAAGAGGCTGTTCACATAAGACTTCACCCTAACAACATCAACAGGGACAGTGGAATTGAAATTCCTGAAGCATGGATGCCCACGATCAAACACCACAACAGCCGATCAGTACCAAAGCAGACCGCTGAGGGAACAATTTCTACTCTGAATGACAAGGATCGAAATCCTCCAATCAACAACAGCCTAAGCTAGGATCGAAATGCACCAATCACCACTAGCCTCCCACGCAGTCATTTTTAGGGGACTCGTATTTCAACTCCTCCCCACTAACACCTGCTTATCCGAAGCCAACATTCCTTTCCCATTGTTTGACTCGCGGGCATCCTAGCCAATCACGATCGAGTAACTGTCCAGCGATGACAAGTAAAATTAATCCTTATGCGTGCTTCTTTCTCTCGCTAATTTGTAAATGTATCAAAGCGCTGGAGCCGATTTGTTTTTTAGTAATACGATGTGTTACAAGAGACTAAAGCAAATAAGAATTTAAACACGACCAAGTTAGAAATCTGAAGCATTTATCAGTCGATCAAACATAGAGAAAACCGATGTGAAATTATCACACAAGGTACAACAACAAAGCTCGATCTCTCATGGTCTTGCATTAAATCAGATGAAATTCGCCCACACAGCGATCCCAAAACGTCCTGGGGAAACGGTCATAAGTTATCAAACACCGATGGCATAGACTGCGCCAAATAGTAGCTTTTTCTTCAGTTCACGAGATGCGGACTGCAAAATTATGCAGCTTATTACCTAGCAGCTCGCTCAATCCACTGCACGCTATGGTCTACCAATGGCAAAGTTTCCTTCCTGCAAAACACTCAGATTAACCCGAAGATACGCCAATACTTCTTAAATAACTGACTTGGCCCTTCATCAAATTCACGAGAAGTGACACAACAGCTACAACATGACAAGCGGCGAGGAAATACTGAAATAAGCGTTTTTCCGTAACTAGTCGGTATATTGACGGAAATATTATCGCTATTTCCTCTCACAAATTCTTAAATTGAAGCCAGTTGATATGCATTTAAACAGGAAATTTTGAATGTAGAGCACACGGTGATCAAAGCTTGCTCAAGCTTTGTCTCCGCTATGTTGAACTATCTGCGAAAAGCATCCTGAGGTCAAGGTCAACCTTCCAGAATTTGGTAGGTAAAATGTGATTGGCTAAGCGGCGGGAAAGGAATGTTGGCTTAGGGTAAGCAGGCGTTAGTGGGGAGGAGGTGAAATACGAGTCCCCTAAAAACGTGGGAGGCTAATCACCACCAGCCACAGTGCTTCTTATACTCACACACAGCCAGTCAACACCATCGCCTGATGAAGACCAGCAGTATAGCAGTCGAAACGTCACATCTTTGTGACTCAATCGTGAGACAAAAGATTAATTCAGCTATCATTTGAAACCACGATGACGAACACCTTTCATAATATTAAACTGTCATGCTTTCGAAGTAAGGAATTTCAAGCAATGATTTTGGTCTCTATGAAAAGCTTGAAACCTCTTGTTTTTAGATTTTCTAATTGCACTCACGAAATAATTTCAAGAAGAAGTTGAAATCCATTTTTCTGTCAATGAATAAAATAACACTATGATGTTGCCTGTTTAGGCAAGATGTGTTCAGGAATCTCATGTCACAAAAGCATTTAAACTTGTTTTACTAGAGCATGTTAAATTTTTTTCCTTCAAAAGGTTGGGAAAAAGTATGTTGGGCCACTATAATTCATGATTCTTGAATGAAGTCGACATTTGATTGACTTTGTTCTGTGTTCAACAACACAAAAAGTCTTGATTTTATGAGACACGTTGATAACAATCTTTATACTTGTCAGGCAGTGGGGCTACGGCATGGAGTTTTTTTGGTTTTGTTTTTCTTTATTTTTTGTTTGTTTGTTGTTGTTGTTGTTGTTGTTGTTGTTGTTGTTGTTGGGAGGTAAAATGCATCAGAACAAAGAAACTCTGAAAGGAAACTCCGCAACATCCTAACAAAGGATTTCACTCCAACCTTGTTATATTTTGTATAGAAAGAATAATTAAATTTGCATTTATTTTATGAGATGTCTTGTCTTTCTTCATTCACTCAAATTTGTTATTTGTACTGTCTTGAGACAACATACTAGTACATTTCAGTAGCAAAAAACCTTAGGAAGTACATGCAACACAACCTTACCTGATTTTGATTTTCTTTCATTATTGTTAATCGTGATTCTATGCATCTCCTAGTTTCTAGAAAAGCTCTGCGTTGAGAAATCTCTGTTGGATACTTTGTAAAAACTCCTGTGATATTGGCACACATGAATATGAACATATTGCCGAGAAGCTGTGGAATACAACACATACATACAAAACATAAACAAAATAATGGTCAATAACAATTACAGCTGTTAATTTTTTTTCCTCACATTACCTACTACAATGTAACTCTGTAATAGCAACAAGGGGGACGTTAAAGAACCCACACACTGTTCGATAAGAGTAGGGGATGTAGTTCCCGGTGTAGTGGTCTATCTCTACCTTTCATCTGTCTTTGACATTCATGTGTGGGTTGGGCAGGTGGGTGAGATCAAATATGGACTGATAGCGGCAGCCAGAGGCGCCTTTACAGGTTGACGTCCAATCTCACCCTAGAGAAGCATTGTAAATTATCCCTGAAAAGCCCCGACAGGGAGAGGATGAGTATGTATGTATGTATGTATGTATGTATGTATGTATGTATGTATGTATGTATGTATGTATGTATGTATGTATGTATGTATGTATGTATGTATGTATGTATGTATGTATGTATGTATGTATGTATGGATTACAAATGTGTCAATGTGTTTTAATTTTAAAATTCTTAAGAAATGCCGGAGCAAACTAGAGTGTTTAATTTTTGAAATGCTCTTGATTAACAAGAAAAGACCGAAACTAAACACCCAAAGTGACTCTATTTGCGCGAAACTCTTTGTGTGAACACTAGACTCTCGCGATATTATTTCATTATTCACATTCTTATCATTCACATACACACCTATTTCTGTATATATGTAGTGTCAATTAAGTTAATGTATCCACATTCGACAATGATGACATGAGGTCGTCGAAACGTCATGTAATGTTTTTATCGTTAATTTTCCTTAAATATGTACATAAACAATAATAAAGTAATTTACGTGCTGAAGTCTAAAAAGCTAACTTAAAGACTTGTTTTAAGACAAGATTTAAATGTTAAAATGAAATGAATATTGCGCAGGCTTGCTGGGAGTACGTTCCACAGTGTAGGTGCAGCTACACTAAAAGATCTGTCACCAAAAGATTATTTCATTTTCCCTGCTGGATGTAATAGAATAGTGCCTGAATTAGAGTGCAGTGAATAGCATGAGTGCTTTGTTACATTAATAAAATCCTGTGGCTTAACTGATAACCATTGATTGAAAAGATTCAAAGCACAGTGTAGCTTTGTAGGAGTTTCAAGGAGCTAACACAGGTCAAAATAAACCTGGACTGATACCATTCTCAATCATTCAGACCTGACCAGCAGTACTGACAGTTGAATTGCTCTATTCCACTACACAATCCTCTTTAGATTTTACTCTGTGCCCTCAGCTTCAAGAAAAATTTGTACGCGTGTCACCTTCAATAAAACTTCAATACATGTAAACTACATTGTATAAGCTAGCATACGTTAGTAGAAATGTATGCTTCGATCTAGAAGAAATATAATAACAGCAACTTTTTCTTAAGAAGTTCCCGGAGAATCGCCTGCCGCGACATGACTGCACAGTAGCTAACAGCAACCCACCTTTACAACTGACATTGTGCTACATTTTTGCGTCTCCTCGCAATTTGGTGCGCATGCATCTTTCTCCTGCCCCACAATCCATCGCCAAAATTAGAGACTACTTGCAGTCTAACCTTTACGACAAAAAAGAACTTGACCGCGAAAGTTCTGACATCATTCTAATAAAATTAATTTGTCAAGCAGAAAGACCACGTCAAAGAAATGTGAAACAGAATACAATGTGAAAGGCAGGTCATGGCTTTTCCTGATAACAGGTCCAGCTACTTCAGTACGTAAACACCAATGTTGAGTCAAAATGGTTATGGCTAAGCTGTAGGGGAAGTTGGAAGTAAGGATGTTCCTTTTTTTGCGAAGCTAGTTAACAGAGTATACATAGCTATCGTTTTTTGATAAATTTGGCATAAATTATCTCTTAAAAGCAAATGCCGACAAATATCAATACCATAGTATTATAATGACAAACTAAAATTCTGAGAGCCCCTTCATTCACGTTATTGCAATCAGAAATTATGTCCCTGCCTTTCATGCCCACACACTAGCCATGTCGAGTACTTCAACAGATGCCTTGATTTATGGAACAGAAGGCTCACAGAAAGTGATGGAAAATGTTATTTTATTGATGGCAGATTTATGTCACGTGCTAGGCAACGAGTGATCATATTTTATTCGGCGGATGGAAAAATTTAAAACACATCTTTCTCTGGATAAACAGAAAAATCCAGCATATCGCGGCGTATTTCTAAGGGCCTGCTTATAGGGCCTGGGTCTCCCGAGACAAGAGCAACAACCCTCCCCCCGAGTTACCCTGGGCACGTATGCGAAAAAAGTTATTTCGGTCCAATTTTTGAGTTAAAAACCGCAAATTTATTTCAAGGAATTACATTTTAAAAGCCAGAATTATGGGCCCTAAGATGCTGCATGGAATGAAGTATTCAGATAAAAGACCAGCGAATGTTTGAAAAAGCAACACAGTTCACTGATGATGGGGGTATATTTTGTTTTTAGGTCGGCAGACTAGCTTTGTTTGGGCCAAAACATTTAATCCTTTATACCATGAAGTTAATAAGCCGTTGGCACAAAAACTATTGGTCTTATTTTCAGATCAAGTGGGTGGTTGAAAAAGGCGAACAAAAAATCAAGCATAAAGCATGATCCTAAAATAGATTGGTGGCGCGCTCATTCACCGTCAGTGAGCGGTGAAAGGAAAATGAAATGGGAAATCAGCATGGTATATCATTACTTTTACTTGTAATTTATAATATGTTCGCCTTAACAGCAGTGATTTATCACCCCACTTGCAGCCTTTTCATTTTAGGAATAAATTTCCACCCGTACAAACAATACATGAAATGAAAGCGAAATGTAAACAAACGCAAAAAAATGGTGAGCCAGCCATCTCGTGATATTCAGACAACAGATGTGCCAGCAAAAACAGGTCACATTCAAACCAAGTACTTGAAATATTCACCCAAAGTGGACACTTTTCGCAAAAATGTTGAAATGTTAAGTTGAAATTGTATAAATTCTTCAGAAATCAGTAGTGCTTTTAGACATGCAAATTTTCCTTCGAGAAAAAAGATTTTCCTTCGAGAAAACGCCGCTAATTACCGCCGGTAATTGAAGTACAACAGTAAATACTCCGTCCTCTTTTACACAAACCTCTTGCATGTAAAATTTTACACGCACTGTGAAGAATTAGCGTGTAATTATTGTCATGCACTTTCGTGTATTTCTTTTACTCGCGCATAACATGCTCGTAATTTGCGTGTAAATTGCTCGCAATATGGCAGATTTACACACGATATGCATGTGTAATGTTGCTGTTCCTGCGGCCAGTACTGTAAGCAGAACATGAATGCTGAAATTTGTGCTTGAAGGGTTAAAGAGCAAAACGCTGAAGGCTCCTAGCAATAGAGTGGCCTCACATCAAGAGTCTGACAGGTCTATCAACACCATTATTAAGAGCAATTCTCTGTAAGAATCAAACAAAGTGGGAAATGAAAAAGTTTGACCCCCCCACTCCAACTTACATGAAAGTAGACCTTCATGGGGGATGCTCAAAAATTAGCATTATTGAGGTCAAAACTTGACTGTTGCCATGGGAACACCGAGTGTTTGTTGATGCCTGAGAACCCAACTTTGAACTAGAAAACTGCAAAATTCAAAACACTACTTATCAAATGCAATAAAACTCTACAATTTGAGACTTATACCAAATGTTAAACTACTACTCTAGTTTTCCTCCATGTATGTCGCTTGTTATTATGTTTATTCTGCATAGAATAAACAGTGACTTAATTACACATTGTTTCCGCCATTTAAATTTGTGAGTGAAACTAGCATTACGTTTCTCTCACTTTCTCTAAAAGTACATCAGTTCTAAAACTGAAACTACATGGATAGGTTACAACAGACATTATAGTTACTAAATTTGTAAAACTTTCTGCGGGGCGGGCTTATTTGGTCGTCAGGGCAATCAGCAAAAACAACATGAAAATCGGGTTTCTTAAATTTTGCTAAAATTAACATTCCCTCAATTCGCTAAAAAAAATAGAAGAAAACTGAGACAGCTGTCAGAATAAAAGAATATTGTCTGTTGAGTAAACCTCTGATGAAAGCAATCGTTTATGACCATGA
Source organism: Pachyseris speciosa (assembly GCA_016490735.1). NCBI lineage: Eukaryota > Metazoa > Cnidaria > Anthozoa > Scleractinia > Pachyseridae > Pachyseris > Pachyseris speciosa. Next base: position 336,106 of record JAEMWC010000092.1, on the reverse strand, counting down.
ATTTTGAAACAAACTGAGTCGAACTAGAGCTTACTTTACGGTTTGGTCTATTTCTCTACTTGTTGACTCGCGTTAAAGAAGCTGGTTCTTTCCCCACAGCGGTCGTATCATTCATAAATCCAGTCTCCTGAACCTTTTCTTCCAGCTTGTCTTGTTATTCATCTCCAGTAGCAGTGCATTTCTTTACCTCTGCTCACTAAATTCAGGTTTGGTAGTACCTAAGCAAGCAGGCATGGACTTAGCGTATGCGTAAGTTTCCACCTTGGCCTTTTGTTGTACTTGTCAAGCAGACTTCGCCATTCGCTCCATACAAAACGAAACCGTGTGCTGGTAAACACTTTTGTGAAAGATTACATTGAATGAAGCTTTGAAGACTGGGAAATTCGAATCAAATACGACAAATCTTGTAAAACATGTCGGGACCAGGTCAGCGGTGTTTATCAACATACGTAGATGTTTATCAACGTATCCATTCAGGCGTGTCGGATTTGCTATTCTCGTATGGAGATTTCCCGAGAGATATGCTGTTTTGCTACTCTCTCACTGCCTTGCATATGCAGCGAGGAAGAACTGTTTCTTCTAAGGGATTGTGATCGAGACATATCGAGCCATTTAAAAACTCACGGTCTTAACAAGTGCAATGAAGATGTTTGCGATGAAATTGATTTATTACTTTGTCGTGGAGGTGAGTTGAATACTGTTTTTCTCTTCTAACAGTCAAGCATGTCAAACGCGTATCAAAAAGGTAGTCGGCAACTGGTTTAGAAACTTTTTTTGGCCGCACGCGACCAGATTCTAACAATTTTGTGCGCATGTTTTTTTTGCAACTTTTTCGTACTTCAAATTGGTTTTCGTAAAATTAGTATTGGACTGGACTAGTGAAAATGTGGACTTCTAAATGCAAAGACCTGGATTGATGTCTTTTTGAGGGTCTTTTTCTCAGAAGTGCTTGTTGTGAATAATAAGGTAGATTTTTTATTATCAAGGCTTAGCCGCATGCCATGTTCTTAAGAAATGCGCAGTGTTCCCACGTCCTATATCCACTTGAACGGAAAAAGTTTTTTTCGCTTTTTATAGCTCTAGGTTTTGCTTTAGGGTTTTTCGATGTAACACGCGCTGAAGGAACTACCTTAAAGATACGCAGTTGTCATCGTGATCGACTGGGGATATATTGGAGAGGCAGACGGAGGACCTACCAAGTTCTTACTGAACTTACTAATCATAAAGGCTCCAAAATGAAAGGGGATCGTTCTGTTTTGAAAAGGCACTCTGTCCTTATCAAGCAAATAACAGGAACTATCGTTCCCGTGGGTTCCGGCAAGAAAAAACACAGAAAATAGTGTAAGCATCACAATAAAATGTAAAACCATCTGTGTAACAACGTAGCTACTTCCGATGTAGATAGTGACGTTTCTGCTGGTTACCGGTAGGCCAGTCAGGTGATGAGTGCGACAGGTTAATGCCACAATTTGTATCACTCTCTGGTTTGAGTCTTTGTTTTGGTAACTAGCGTAGCTTCGCGATCCACTGCTGGCAATTTGGCCCCCTGTTTCTTCATCGTGAGCATCCACTCTTTGAAAAGGTTTTTTTTTTACTCTTTGAAAAGTCGGTTTTATTAACCTGTGATGGTAATCACAATTGAATTCTCTGATGAAATACGTGGGTGAACAAATTCATTACAATTTGTGCAGTGCATTATAAAACCCTTTAACACAAATCAAAATCATGAAATCTGATTTCAGTGGTACCATAGCCACAGTCTCACTGAGATGCAAATTTGAGATTTATGATCGCACGTATAAAAGTGTGTGCATTTACCTGTTTTTTATTCTTTTCTCCTTCTTAGCCATTTGTCGAGGGTGAAGGGAAATCATTGCTTACAGAGTTCAAACAGATGAAAGCGAGCCGCAGGTCAGAATAAGCCTCACTGTGATAAAATGATTTAGAAGTTTCCATCTTACAAATGTTAACTTTTTTCATTATGTTTACTGAGGAATGTCTAGGGAAGACAATTGTAACCTATCTCAGCCTTATTTTATTTTATTTTTTTTAATAGAGTGACTGTGAGAAGCCGTACCAGTAAAGTGTCATGCCGGAACAGGCTTCGCGAAGCAGCTGTAACACAAACATTGACACCTAAATGGGTGGATCTGTCTTGGCGGATGGATTCTCTCTAGCATTATACACTCGCTTTGATTTAAAAAACTGTTGGTCGGTGAATTTCCTTAACTGTATCACTGCTCCGTTTTACAGTGCCAAAGGAAAGTGAATTTTCATCGCTTGAAAACGTCTGCTTTGGCGATGGTGATTTTTCGGCCGTATTTCAAAGGAGGGCACGATGCAAGATAATGGCTGATGTGTCAGATACGAAACAAACTAGCAGGCTGGAAAAGAAGGAAGACTGCTCAGAGTTTAGTGACAGCACATTCCAGTGCTCAGATTCCAGTGACAGTAGCGATCAAGCTTCTGCCGAAATATTTTCTTGCCCAGAGATCGCTAGAAGAGCTGTACAAAGTCTTTCGTGCGATATTCCGCACTCGAAAGACACTGTGAGTACGGAGTGCATATCAGGTCTCTGGAAAAAGTCACCTTTCAAGACAGAGCTAAGTTAAGTTATACGCAGCATTTAGAAGGCCAAACTAAGGAGCTCTCCAGTGTTAGTTTGAGCGGTGACCCTCATTCCTTCTTGTTGAATATCTGATGGGCTTGGCGTTAAAGTCGAAATCTAAAACTGCAAAATTCGGTGAAAAGCAGAAGTCCTTTCTTGAAAGTAAGTTTTTAGACGGAGAGAAATCAAGTAAGAAGACCACAGGTGAAGAAGTCGCGAAGAAGATGCACAAAGCTCGAGACGCTAACAATAAGCTATTGTTTTCATTTGATGAGTTCCTTACACCGTCGCAAATTTCTTCTTACTTCTCTCGCTTTGCGGCAAAAAGAAAGTAGCTAAAAATGACGACGCTTAAAGCCATCTGCAAAGAGTTCGATGCGCACATCTCAGGACGACGAAAGGAACCCTTCGTAAACGGTGTTGTTTCCATTGTCGAGAGCTGCAGTTGCAAAGCTGCAGCAGACAGTGTAGCTGAAAGAGCATGTACTAGCTTCCTAACACAGGTTCTTTTACACGTAGCATAACAAGGACATTTCGTTGATATGAACCAAGTTGATTTTTTGTTTGACGTTCGTCTGATTTTTGTTGCTTTTTTTTTTTTTATTGCTATTAATTATATTACTAAGGATCTGGAAGAAATTGTACTTGAAAGTAAGATATACCTGTCATAATCAAGCACTGACATGTCTTGAAATGACAGCATATAGGCATGCCAGCTGTGTAAAATTGAAAATAAGAATGGACAATAGCTATTCCTTTATTTGTCTTTAATACAATGTATTACTTTGATTGATGAATTGTGTTTTCGGTGTCAGTTAAAGATTTGTGTGGCGAAAAAATGGTATTAGCTCGGGAACAAATTTTCCTTTTTTTCTTCTATCAGAGACTGTTTGTGCTACTGTGCATGGACCAGGAGGAAGACATCGAGTTGAAAACTGAACAAAAAATTAACGTAAATAGACCTTTTTTAGCTTGTAGATTTTGCTATCCCAATGTAGACCATGTGATCTTCCCAAGGGGATTTGCCTTTTGTCTTTTCATAAATTATGCGTACATATGCACGTGAATAAGGCGAAATTTCAAAGAAACAGAAAGAAACAATTCTCTAAGGTAACATCACATGACCTACATTGGGAAAACAAAACTGATACAAGCAAGGTCTATTATGTGCCATCAACAACTTGCGTCTAAGGACACTTTGTTGAACAAAACATAATATAAGAAGTCTTCTGGTAAATACCACTGACCATTAATCTCTCAAGACATAAGGTTATTTTTGCTTCCTCGCTTCCACCTTGAAGACAGTTGTTTTCTTCCAACTTTTCACCGTAAATTGGGGTAAAATCATTGGCTTATTGAAATCTTCACTAGATAATGCAATTTTTTGCTCGTTTGGAGCGAATGATGACGTCAGATTGAGGAGTACAGGAAAGCGAGTCGAAAAGTGGAGAAATGGACCAAACCGTAAAGTAAGCTCCAGTTCGACTCAGTTTGTTTCAAAATTCATGGTCATAAACGATTGTTTTCATCAGAGATTCAATCAACAGACAACATTCTTTTAATCTGACAACTGTTTCGGTCTTCTTCTGGTGTTTCTAGCGAACTGAGGGACTGTCCATTTTAGCAAAATTTAAGAAGCTTGATTTTCACATTGTTTTTGCTGATTGCCCTGACGACCAAATAAGCCCGCCCCGCAGAAAGTTTTACAAATTTAGTAACTATAATGTCTGTTGTAAACTATCCGTGTAATTATAGTTCTAGAACTGATGTACTTTTGGAGGAAGTGAGAGAAACGTAATGCTAGTTTCACTCACAAATTTAAATGGCGGAAGCAATGTGTAATTAAGTCACCGTTTATTCTATGCAGAATAAACATAATAACAAGCGACATACATGGAGGAAAACTAGAGTAGTAGTTTAACATTTGGTATAAGTCTCAAATTGTAGAGTTTTATTGCATTTGATAAGTAGTGTTTTGAATTTTGCAGTTTTCACAACAGTTTTCTAGTTCAAAGTTGGGTTCTCAGGCATCAACAAACACTCGGTGTTCCCATGGCAACAGTCAAGTTTTGACCTCAAGAATGCTAATTTTTGAGCATCCCCCATGAAGGTCTACTTTCATGTAAGTTGGAGTGGGGGAGTCAAACTTTTTCATTTCCCACTTTGTTTGATTCTTACAGAGAATTGCTCTTAACAATGATTTCTAGTAAGAGATGTTTGGGCCAGGGATCCCTTACTTGAGGCATTTATTTCTAGACCAACAACATTTCCAGGGTTCCAGTTATTCTGATGGTTGACAGCAAAAATTATGCAACTCGATCTGACAACTGACAGTTAACCCCATTAAGACCCCCATAACACCCTACTGTGAACATGATTTTCCTTCCTGAAAAATTTCTGTGTTAATAACAAATTGAAATACCACCTGGATTGATTAAGAAAGAAGAGCTCCCAAGAACAAACATGAAATTGAGTTGCTTTCCAAACTGCCACACACTTGGCATGACCATCAATTTGCTTTGTACCAATGTTAATGTGGCAAACTTAACGTTATTGTTGCAGAATAACAATCGTAAGTCCTTACCAATTTAATTAATGGCCTATCTCCCGTAAAACATTACCAACAACCTAATTCGTTTGAAAGTCACACTGGATTTTATCTCATTTGAAATATTCGTTCAACAGGAAATAAGGCGAAAAGTTCTTTCCGATTTTACACCAGCTGTTCATTGTAATTAAAAATATGTCAGCATCATTTCACCTGCATTTGAAAATGCGAAATACTAGAAATTGGAATCCACTATCAAAGCATTTTCGAGGACAGATAAGTAAAACTGGGCAAAATATACAATTAAATGCACCAAAGAGATCTCTAACTAGGTGGGTGTTTGGTACTTCCATTCAAGCCAAGTTTACGGTTCAAGTAGGCTCTTTAAAAACACACTTGCCACAAGCTCGAGCATCACGGTTTTTTTTTGTCACAATGTAAATACTGGCCATAAATTATTTAAGCCGCAAGAGGTGGAGTGAAGCCATTACCTCGGTTATAGCAAAAACCACCACACAATGAAAAGTAAAACACAAATACAAATTAAACTCAAATGCTTACCAATCTTGCTAGATTCGGATCCTTATTATTCATGGCTGCACTAGATATGAGATGTATAGCAGGAAGAAGACAGCCTCCGAATACAGCAATTCTCATTCGCACTGGCAACATAGTGTAAGTCATGTAGACGAAAAACGTTGTTAGCCATACGCCATCTGAAGGCGAATAAAGGCTTCCAGAATTTGCTGGGTCTGCGATCTCTGAAGGTGGGCAAACCACTGAAGCAAGTACAAATCCACAAGAGATGGCCAGTAAAATATAAGAAACCCAGTTCAAATGGTTCTGAGAAGAACCACTTCTGTTGACAATCACAGCCAGCAATACGTAAGCAACGGCGAAGATACACAAAGTAATGCCTTCGGCATTGGATTTCGGTGACTTTTTATTCTCCATAGTGAACTGTAACACTATAAGAATAATAGTTAGAATAAGCAGCAGTCCAATGAGCCAGCTCATAAACTTCTGGTTCAAGCGAAATACGTAACGTTGATACAAGCCCTCAAGCTTTTCAGACTCGAATCGCTTGGACTTGAAAACCCGCGTAAATAAAGTCCAGTCCCCGCAGCAAGAATCCTCGCATATATGGTCACCCTTCAAAGCTTCGGGGTCTTTTTCCTCTGTATGTTTTCCATTTTTAACGCTAACGTCTGGAAATCCGTTTGTCGCATTATCCTTCCGAGTCAATTCATTTTTGCTCGTTCTTATGTTGGCGTTTTCTTCTACACCAACTTCCACTGAACGGAGTCGAACTTCGGCCGATCCGTTGCTTTCCATGCTTGAAACTGTCTTTTGTCCCTCACTAACGGTTCTTTTCGGAGACGCAGGCTTATTATTTTTGTTGAGGTCGCTTTGCGAGCCGCTTGTCTGTGGTTTTTCGTCTGGTTCCTCCCAAGCTCGCTTGGATGGTGTCGAAGACCTTCTGTTGAAAGTAGTAATGTCAGACTGTGCCGACATGTTCAACAACCAAATAGTAAATTCAGAGGCCGAGTTGATCTTTCTCGGGAAACTAGTGTGGACCCTTGCATGAAAATCCTTCTAACACTATGTGTCAAAATTACTAAGGAGCGTAGCAACCAATTCTACTGTTTGTCGAGCACACAGATCACCACAAGAGAACAATCGTCAGCCATCTTTCACTTCCTAATATAGCATAAAAACACGTCTGTTTAACAGAGGGTCATCAAAAGACCTTTACCATCGTTTTTAACAAAGCATCTGTGCCTCTGGGTATTCCTGAAACAACGAAATTCACGTAAAAGAGATAAACTGGCTTAAAGGCGCCCTCGAAAACAGAAAGGACGAGAGGGTCTGAGAGAGGAATTGTTTTGTTCACGTGACCAGTTCGCTCAATCAAGGCCCCTTTGTGGTGATTGGTTGGATTTAATCATTACCCACAGATTGGTAAACATTCAAACAAGCAAGATGAAGAGCGACAGCAAGGCACAAGGCCGCTTTTTTTCTATAAGTATAAAGAAGTACTTAGTGATAGGGAACGAATATGAATGAATATGAACGAATGTTAGAAAGAGGCGCTCGTTCCTCAAAACTCGCGAAAACGTTTCGGGCCCGAAAAACAATTTTACGTGCACTGGCTTCATTCATACAGTGCTTCATTACAAGATATTCGATGTCTAATATTTTTACATGTTTTGGGCACGTGCGTTCACGGGTAGATGCAATCGACGGTGATATATGGTTTGTAACTCCGATTCTCTTTGCGTCAATTCTATTGTACGTAATTTAATACACAGCTTTGTAATGTGTGTTTGACTGTTAAATAAAGAACTCAGTCTGTTAAAAAATAATAATAAATAAAGCACGCTATAAAACTGAGGAATACATTGGGCTAGTTTGCCCAAAAAGCCTGAAAACCTAGAACCATTCTATAGAAAACCGACATGAAAATACTTCTCGGGCCCAAAATGTTTTCCGGAGTTTTGAGAAACAGCTCTCCTGATCTTACAGGCCGGTTTACATTGCCTCTTGCTTAAAGAACTGAATTTTCTTTGCAACAAGAGTGGATCAAACACTGAAAAGCTTCTTTTATCGCCTGTGTTGCCAAATACAGAAAATATAGAAGTCCCTTCATTTAACCGTCGTGACATTTCATGTTAACATGCACTCCGAAATTCTGATACACCAGAAAACACCCTCCGATCGTGTCCCAGAAATACCCGAGACTGGTAACATTTTCGGACTGATCATGTTTTATGTGACTCAAAACAATGTCTAAATTATTGCCAACATTTTTCTACCTCTAGATCTTTGGTCGTTAGGTTCAGCCTCGGGGTAAAGGTTTTCTCCAAGGAATGTTATAATATTTGTTCTGCAAAGAAAGAATTACAGCACATTTGAATAAGAACGAAGTAGACCCAGCTCATAATCAGTATACATACGCCTTGACAGCTCTCGACAGCGGGTAAACTCGACACAGGCTTGAAACGAATGTAACTGGCTAAAAGATGTCACCCCTGAAAATGCAGGGTAATATCTGCCCAGGCAGCCAGTTTTGTTTTCCTTTCAACCTGATTCTCGTAATTAAAATTCAGCGTCGTTAATTCTGGATGGGTAGTAGTAGTAAACAGTCTGTCAGCAGAACATGTCGCCTGGCTACGGCCTCACCCTCCTGGCGATGTTTTAACGCCGAATTTCAATATAGAATGGTTGGAGACTAAAGGGAACTTTACAATAGCTGGCTGTGACCTATTTGAGTTGTCAAGTATGCTAATTTTTTGCTTCGCCAATTATGTCGAGAAAAGATAAGGTGTTTTGAACAAACATTGGGCAAGTTGGCTTCGACTAGCGGTCCTTTCGCTTTAGTCAAAGGCGGTGATTTACCCGAAAAATTAAATGATTAAAGCCTACTTTGTCGAGCCTTCACAAGTACGGTTTTAAACCTGCACTGTGATAGTTCGAGGGAACTATGCTCTTTTCTGATCATAGCATAGGTTACAGAAAAAAAAATAGAGTGCATGGAATTGTAAATAGTTATCAGGGGGCAGAAATATTTGTTACTTAGCATGGGTCACTCTTTGCCGAATATTAATGTTTTGGTGCACTGATACTATTTTATCAGACTTTGTATGTTTGTGAGGGTTATACTACATAGATTCCTTACCAGGTATTGATGAGACGAAGGGCTTTAAACTAGAAAGTCACTTCTGTGTACAGTACTTTATAAACCTGTGTACACGACAGAAGGCCATACCTTACACACTGGATAATGGTCGATACTGATACGGAGAACAATGTTGACTGAGCTAGTTTTTGCTCCGTACTGAATACATCTTCTACTTGAATCAACTATTTAGTCTCAGTACTGCAGTGATTCCATTATATATTCGCCATTCAACAACGTACCTCACCTTGCTTACCATTAGCATTGCAGAATAATGGGTTGCTTGATATTTTTGTTTACACTTGTCCGCTTGATTTAAAATGAGTCCAAACACCCTTAAGACAGGCCGACACTGTTCACAATCCGCACAAAAGCTTCAAAGAAGTTTGTACTAGAATTAGTGTTCCTGGGCTTGCTGTTCTGAATGGAGACAATTACGGAATAAAATTGGCCTCAACCGCCCAAGGCGATTTGTTCTTTGTAAGGATGCAAACTGACGAACGAATGGTTCTTTAAATATCCAAGAGACAAATCTATTTTTAGTTCTGCCAGAGACAGAAAACAACATGTCTACTTGAAATGCATATTATTGACATTATTTTAAAAAGTATTAACGGAAATTTGAGCATTTACAGTGCAACTATGCTCGAACGCGAGTTTTAATTAATTATTCAGGGGCACCCAACGAGCCAAATCAACCAAAAGCTGCAGAAAGGCACTTTTAAATACCTTATGCGGTGTTTGAAGTCTGTTTAAAGTGATGTTTTCATAAGTTAGAAGAAGTTCATCTTTTCGGATTCCCTAGCTGAAATCAGTTTTAATTGCCCGAAAATGTTAGGGAACAAAATATTCCTTTGAGAAAATGCAAGCTCAAATGAACTATTTTCTTTCCGAAAATGCTAGCTGACGTTTTTGGCTGCCAAAAACAGCAATTACGACCTCTTCGAATCTTTTAGGCTACGTTTTAGTTTCGAAAATCCGAGTGCACTCTTTCATCGACGCCGAAATCCCAAGGCGAATTACCCTCCACCGAATAGATATCTACCCAAACTTGTCGTTGGGTGCCCCCGTTTTATTCACTCGAAAAGGAGTGAAAAGACTGGCAAATTTTACTATCTTCCATTTTGGTCATTGTGGAGAACAATTCAGAGAGAAACCCACCTTACACTCTGAGTTTGACGTTCAAATCAATAGTGGCAGGCCAGAAAAAGAACGTTCATAAGATCAGTAGTTTGTTTGGGAACAGCATCGGCAATGCTGGTATAAAACAAAAATACGAATTATGTTAGTTTTTACGTTTTTGTTTGTTTGATCTTTCAAATGTTTTTTCCTTCCGCTTAGGAAATCATCAGGGGAAAGACCGGACGAAGTATTTAAAACATTCATGATATATCATTCTCCAGACGGGAACCGAAGACCATGCCAGCCCGATGGGACACCAGCAGATAAAACTTCCAACATTATATAACATATGTTAGATTGCTAAGCCAGGGATTAACTTATTGCCTAGTAATGAGTGATAATAAGTCGATCTATTTCAAGGCTCCAACTCGCTTTGTGCCTCTCCGTTCAGGGGCACCCAACGAGCCTAATCAACCAAAAGCTGTAGAAAGGCATTTTTAAGTACCTTATGGTGTTTGAAGTCTGTTTAAAGCGATGTTTTCATAAGCTAGAAGAAGTTCATCTGTTCGGATTTCCTAGCTGAAATTTTAATTACCCGAAAATAATAGGGAACAAAATCTTCCTTTGAGAAAATGCAAGCTGTTCTAGGGAACTATTTTCTTTCCGAAAATGCTAGCTGACGTTTTTGACTGCCAAAAACAGCAATAACGACCCTTCCGTAAACCTCAGGGGCTATGATTTTCCCATTGCGAATCTTTTAGGCCACGTTTTAGTTACGAAAATCCGAGTGCACTCTTTAATCGACACCGAAAGCGCAAGGCAAATTACCCTCCACCGAACAGATATCTACCGAAACTTGTTGCTGGGTGCCCCTGTCCGTTTAATGGATGAAGGCGTCACCAGATTCGAGTAAGTTGTGATCTGGTCAGTCTGTTATTGTGATTGGTACATAATCTGTTGTTGCATTGTTTGATTATCATGTGAATGTAGTCCCCATTTAGTCGCTTGTTGCTGACGGTTGTATCACCCTGATTTGTAATAAACAACAGGATTTGTAATATCAACCGGATTTGTAATAAAAATCAACCGGATATATAATAACAACAGGATTTGTAATTAAAATCAACCGGATATGTAATAAAATAACTAACCGTATTTGTAATAAACCGTCAACCGGATTTGTAATAACATACTTAACCGGATTTGTAATAACCTATCAACAGGATTTGTAATAACGCTGCGAAAGGTCGGTCACATACCCAATGTATTTTCTTAAAGATATCCATACCTACTACTATCCCACTAATGGAAGGGTTTGGATATTCCAGAAGGTTAGGAGTGGAAGACGGTGCCAATAACGTCAAAGGAGTTTAGGAGATCTGCCTACATATCTGATCCCCGGGGAGGACACTCCCTATAATGGCCTGTACGGGGAGGCTCCACCCAAAAGGGGTACCTTTTTCACGCGTCAGGTATATGAAAGGGTAGGGATTTCACGAGGCTAAGTATATGAAAGGGTAGGAGAATCTGTCATTTAGGTATTTAAAAGGGCCTTTCATTAAAATATGTCGAACACACATACCTTACGACTGTACTGTTTTAATTTATTGAACGCTGCATGAAAATGACATGAAGACTTCCTGTTTTAGGTATACGAATTGGGTACCATTTGTCAATGGAAGGTATACGAGATGGGTACCATTTTCTGTCAAAATGGTATATAAAATGGTGAGGGGTCGGACCACGGGGCGGAGCCTCCCCGTACTAATTTTTTCAGTCCCCCCCCCCCCCTCCGGGATATATATGACTTCTGACAATCGAACCTAAAACGGAAGGCGCTCGCCACATAATGAAGGTACTGTAGAAACCATTAAATCAGTGGGATTTTGGTAAAATGTATGCGAACAGAAAGTTTTGGAGGAAACTTGCAGCGATTCTCTAACCATCGAAATTCTCATTTGCATGCAAAGCTCATTGTTTGACGGCACTTAGAAATTGAAAACAATTAAACTAAAGGGAAATTAGGACTACGACTATCTTCAGAATACAGAAGTTTGATTTATTTTTTTATTTTTTCTTTCTTTCAAATTATGAGTTTTTCGATGAGTTGCTACAAGTACGTGTTTGCTTTCCCAAGAGCCATCTGTTATTCTTCCTGGTTAATACCACTAGTTGAAACTAGATTCCTGTCTTACAATGTTTGCGCGGTCACTCGCGAAGTTTCGTCGGGCGTCGGGCTGAACATGAAAGAGAGCGGGGATCGGCAAACTGCCTTTTATGTTCTGTCTGACCATGCGGGTCGGGTACTAACTTAACAGTCTGTCATTGCATTGCATTATGAAATTAAATGCCTGTCTTGTTTGTTTAGTCCGACGTCCGACGAAAAGTTCGTGAGTGACTAGGCAAATTTGCACAGCTTCGTATTTTTTTATTCGGCCAAAACCTTGAACTTGCATGACGTTTTGAACAACTTAGCGCATCCCATTTTTAATTTTGAGAAATTCAAAAGTTATTAGCAAATATTTTGTTTTCGAAGCACTTAAAGCATTTTGCATTTCTCCGTTTCTTAAAATTAGCAAAACGGTATGTGTTAAGGCCTGGTTTTCTCTAGCGACGCAAGCACAAGGCCGGTTATTTCACCATGAAAACGGGCTTTAAAACGCAAGCATAAGCGCAAGCACAAGCGCAAGGATCAAAAGTTTTCCTTTTCATTGTGCTTGCGCTTTATGCTTGCGTTCGCTTGCGTAGTGTTCGTTTTCACTTGGCATAAGCTACTTATGCTTGCGCTTGTGCTTGCGTCACTAGTGAAAACCAGGCTTAAGTTTTAGAAAACAACAATTAGAATCGTATTCCTGCAAAACTGTCGACGAAAAAAATACGGACTACAACAACGTTTCCGCGAGTACAATTTAGAACGAACGCACTTCACTAATCTTTGATTATTACTAGCTTACAGAACGACGAAGAAAGCCCGACTCGAGTCGAATGTCTGGCCGTTGTTTTGTGATTGACTGGCGAACTTGAATTTCAAAACCAACTCTTGCTACTGAATGCCGGGCTTCCCGTCTAAGACAAACCTCGTAAGGTAAGGATGTGAAAAATTTTCGGTGCATGAATATTTTTGAAGCCCATTTGTCTGCAGGATTTGTTTTTCCTCTGCATGGATTTTTTTAGACAGGTTTCCATTGCGGGAATTTTTTTGGGGAATTATCACCCCCCCCCCCCACCCCCACCCCTCGCTTTTTTCTAATGGTCTGTCCCTTAGCAATTTCAGAAGAAGAAAAGAAAATCTCGCAAGGTCAGATTGCCATAATAAAACTGAAAAAATTCTACAGACGCCAGACCTGGTATAAAACATCACGTATTAAAAGAAAAATCATGCATGTCTGTCTGGCAGTCTGGACAACCTAGACAACTCTGTCTAGAAAAATGTTACCACTCCCATTTTGCTGTCTCGTGTTGTTTTTTCTTGTTGAACGCCGGATGACTGTGCATTCTATTCATCATGTGTAGGTCTCTAGTTATTCTCTCAGTGCTCCTAGTTGATATATCAGCATTTGCTTATGCTGTCAAAAAGCAAACTTGTTCTCTAGATGATGACACCTATGAGACGCTATATAGGCTATGTGAGGATAGTTTTGACGTTCCAGTCAGAGAGAGAACGAAGGCACAAAAAGCCTCGTGTGTGAGGTTTTGGAGAAACAGGGAAGCATTTAGCGTCCAAAGGGTCAACGGAAAGAAATTCCTTTGCTTCAATGGCAAAGAAGTACTGAAAACAAGTGCGCTTCGTGATGTCATAGAAAAGAAGTTTAGCATTGTAAAGGTGTTGGTGCCAGGAAATTGAAGTATCGCCTTCGGCAGCGGTTTGAAGGCATAAGCGAGCAACGTGTCCAGAGTGTATTGTCTGGAAGCAAGCTAAATCAAATGGTGAATGCCAAATTCCGGAAAAGAGCGATTGGCCGACCAATTCGAGCGAGTGCAGTTCAAGTAAGTATCCAGTAAGACGGAGTCACTTTTATATTTTGAAAGCGGAGCTCTATTTAACAATTACACTACGAGTTCGAGTTTTCTATGACTCAATAATAGCCATTACTTGCTTTTCAAAATTACCGTGAATGGTGTGTATTTCCAGAAATAAGGCTTAGTTTTCTCTGCTAAATAGAAATCGGTATGTTTTTTTTAGATCCGCCATCAAGTAGACCTTGTGGACATGCGAAAGGAAGCTGTGTCATACAGTGGACAGAGATACCAATACATCCTTACTATTCAAGATGTCTTTAGCAGTTAGTTGCGGCTGCGGCCACTTACCTACAAAACAAGCAAGGTAGTCTCCAAGGCATTGGGCGATCTCTATATAGAAGCTGGACCTCCTAAAGTGTTGCAGTCCGACAGGGGAGGAGAGTTTAAAAAATGGGTGAAGAAATTGTGCAAGAGTTTGAACGTGAAGATGATTCGAAGTAGACCATACCACCCACAGTCCCTGGGAAAAGTCGAGAGGTCACATCGTGCCCTTTGAAAAAAAATCGCCTTTGACTTTGGCCACCTACGTAAAAGTGGAGTAAGCTGGGCAAAACAACTAAAGGGATATCAGAAGCTTCAAAGCGAAGAATCGATGGAAGCACTGGGGAACAAATCCCATTTCGAAGTTTTCTACGGTAGAAAATCCAACGCTGTCCTCAACCATATACCGGGTGGACGATGCGTAAGGGAACGTACCTCCGCCAAGCTTCAGTCACCTAAATCCACCGACTACGCACAGAACAAGAAGAAGATCGACGCGATCCGTTCACGTGCTAAAAAAGCAAGCAATGTCTGGGACAAACGCTATATAAACCGCCGAATGAAAAACAACCCTCCATCAACCTATGAACTTGGCGAAAATGTTTTGATTCGCTGTCCTTTCAGCCGCACCAGTAAAACTGCGCCCAAGCGTCGATTTGTTACAACTGTTCAGGTCTTGAAACAGAAATTAAAAAACTTCCGCTATAAAGTTAGTTATCGACATCCAGAGACAAACCATAAAACTACGTCTTGGATTTCTGTAGAGGACATAACAAGTGAGACAATACAGAAAGAAAACCGTAAAAGACAGGAGGCCAGGAAAGAGTTATCCAGTAAGTATGCATCAGCAAAAAAGCACCAATTGTCCCGCGAGAGACGTGAAAATGCCAGGAGCAAATTTTACATACCAACGACTGTAGAGAATGTCTGTGAGGAATTCACGTCACAGGGGTATAATGTCGTCATCAACCCTGATGGAAATGGCGATTGCCAGTTCAGCGCAATAGCGCATCACCTTGCAAGCATCGGCATAATTATTTCGCTCGGAAAGGACAATACGAGACGAAATTTGTCAATATCTGGAACAAAATCCGAGTGACACTGACGGTTTTCCGTTAGAACTCCTTGTAGGGGTTCCGTGGAGCCATGCAAAATCTCGCAAGTATGGCTCTGGATGGCACCTATGGTGACCAGCTAACTCTGCAAGCTGCTTCCAATCTGTATCTGATACAGTTAACAATAGTGTCCTCATTGGGTGCCGATGCCATGGTTCACATTTTTCCTCAGCATTCCCCACCGGTTGCAAGCTTTGCACATGGTCACTTTTCGGAAGAAGATGGGATCAATTATGTGATCCTTGCTAGAGAGCAAGAAGAATCGGAAAATAACGAGAATGGAAATGAAGATGACGGAAAGTGAAGAGGGTGAAAAAGGTACCGATAAAAGAGTTGAAGAATGTGCATGGAGTAGAAAACAGCAGTGGAAACCGTGGAAACAACAGAGAAGATAAAGACGTAGGAGAGGGTGTGAATGAAGACCAAGGACAGAGGGGTGATGATGGTAGGGTGGAAGAATTGAATCGGGCTGAGGATGATTCGAACCCATTTGACCACCTGCCTGATGAATTACTGGAAAGAATTATCGAACATTCACTCTCTGGGTTGAGCAGAGAATCGTTTGTTAGGGCGTTTACTCGATTGCACAACGTGTGTTCGAGATTCCGTCGTATTGTTATGCCACACCAGCGTTCACTTCCACGATTACACCTCGATGGAAACATTTGAACCGGATACAACAGCGTTATGAGTTTAATACGAAAGTATGGTAAGGGTAACAGTGTTGTGATGGAGCTAAAAGACATAATATGTAGCAAGAAGTGGACGCAGGCGTGGGTCGAATTGGTTTTTACAGGACTCCGCTGGTGGTTTTACATCCGGCGCATTAAGTGGAAGCCATCACACAGCAGTCCCAATTAGGTTTCAGTTGACATTTGTTTTCTACAGGCAAAGTAATGCCTCTCGGTTAATGTTTTACGCCAAGTTCACTCTGTAAACTAACTAGCAGTGGCTTGAAAAAGTCAATATGCCCTGTTTCTATTGTTCCAGTCCAAGTACCACTTTGGCTAGTGTTTGATATACTAGATTTCGCATAATTTGTATATAATTCGTAATCATGATGACGAGTTTTAGTAATCTACCGAACATAAAAATACTTTATATGTGCGCCGCGTTTGCACATTTAATGTTGCGTTATATATCAGAACGTATCATGTTTGCTTATATTATAACAAACTAGTAAACCTTTTTGTTATTCTTGTTAGACTTAGGTTAGAAAGCGGAGCAGGCAGAAAACCACCAAGAATTTTATTTCGGACGCTCACTCCCCTCCCTTCTCCACCCATCTTGAATTCCGTATTCGAATTCGACCCCCTCGCCCCCCTCCCCCCCCCCCCCCTCCCACCTCAACCGCTCCCTGTCAAAATTTCCAACAGTAAAGATAGGGAAGGATATTGATATTTTATTGGAAACGCACATCAAGGTATGTGACTCACCTTTCGCAGTCTTATTACAAATCCTGTTGATAGGTTATTACAAATCCGGTTAAGTATGTTATTACATGTTGTGATTACATATCCGGTTGATTTTTATTACAAATCCGGTTGATATTACAAACCCTGTTGTTTATTACAAATCAGGGTGATATAACGATTCAGTCGCAAATGCTTGCCTTAATTGGTGAACCAACTTTCGCGGTGATTCTTTTGTACTGGTCGATACTATAAGTAATGCATTGGGCAGAGTCCTAGTCGATTTTTCTCGTTTGTGTTGCTTAGTTTTATTTGTTTATTCTTTCACTCACACACTCACACACACTCACACACACTCTCACTCATTTATTTATTTTCGCGGACTGCTAAGCAGCTGTCCCGTTCGTCAAATTCAACGTGCCAAACCAGGTGGTCACTATTCCAACATAAGTATTCACAACTTTACTACTGTGTTGAAAACTATGAGATTTATGCGGTTGAAGGATCTGACCAATCGGGGTAAATTCCAAATAACCACACTGGTTTACCTCCTGAATGCAGTCTAATGCCGACTACCAACTGAAACGTTTTCAACAGACATTAGAAGGTAAATAAAATGGTGCAGGGCAAAAAAAATTCCCATATTATTCAAATTACCCGGCTAGTATTAACGTCTTTTCTAGTGCAAACGTTATGCGGCAATGCTCAGTGGTAAAACAACACTCGGTTTCCCACCTAAAGGAGACCTGAAGCCGAACACCATTGTAGGACAAAATCGGAAGCTAGGTCAACATGACAGAAATTATCGAGCTGAAAATGAAAATAAACGCTAAAAGAGCGAACAAGACCAAAGTGTTTAAAAATTTCATGGCCAAAGGCGCATCAACCTGTACCCACGGAAATGAGTACACATGCCACGATTTGTTAACAAAATAAACGTTTTAAAAACAGACTGTATATCAAAAGTAGAAAAAAATTGACGTCTGGCTATAACCAGTTTCACAACACCGGTTATGCTCTCGTTAACGTTATGACTCATGTAAAGAAAATGGTAAATCGAATTTTTGCGGCTTTAACTTCGCGCGAAAACGATGTTTTAGAGAAATGAAATAATTTTGATAGAAAATTGGATAGAAAACAAAGCTGAATTTCCTTGAAAACAGAAACCAATTAAAAGCTGCCCCAAGAGACAAGCCTTTTAAATTGTTTTTTCTGTTATGTAAATTTTCTGACCCTTCACCGACACAAATGTGTGAAAAACTGCATCCATATAAACCGCACTATAGCTGTTTAGTTTAAATCAGTTCAACCTGATAAAATCGCGACACAACGCTGTAAGAAAGAAGACTTTCTGTTGAGTTTAGCAAAACAAGTTTTCCAGTTGTTCGTTTTCCAGCATACAAACTTTTAAAAATAGTTATCACTCACTGGATACGAAATAATCAGCGAGTAAAACCGTGTCATGTTTATGCATAAAAATATATTTTCTTCATCAAAAGTCAAACAGAGCTCAATATGTCACTAGCAAAACTTGAAAATTTCCATGTAGGTAGAATGGCGAGAAATGAAGTCTAAAATCGTCTATATTCTCGGAAGTAAAGGTGTCATGCTCGCATTGAAAAGTTTCGTTTCACTCGGTAATAAACAATTCACTGATTCATTTCATATATCATTGACACTCACTGAATTTACTTGTCGTTCATGTCAAACCTGGAAATAAAAGTTTCTGTACTGACCAGGATTTCCGATCAAGTTAGTGACACGAAGCGGAGACGAAGCGGGTTAATTGTAACAATACCTAAAGAGTGTTCGTAAAATTTCATGCTAAAACAAATTCTTTATGGGATTTGAATCCATTTAAAAACTGGACTGAATTCATCATGTGAACGGCTGTTGACAAACATCATGCGAAATGAGATTTGGCGGCGCGTAAGTGAATTTCGCCCCGGAAGACCCTCCAAGCACTCACACTTTAGCTGTATTGAGTTCTATTCTTACCTTGGTGTTAAAATGGATGGCGGGTCGTTGAAAACGTTAGTTCCATCTCTATTCGTCGGCGTCCGCCTCAAGCAGCTTAGTTGACAAAAGTAATGTTGGTCATTCAAATGACTTTCATTGCGGAGCCAATCAGACAAAGCTGAAGTAATTCCCTGTTATCCAAGACAAATTGGTTCACATGTTTACTGACTTCAAACGACCACAACTGTAACTCGGCAAAATATGGGAACAGTAACGGATTCCTGATAGCATCTGACTTGAGTGATTTGTATGCAATGCAAAAAAGCAGCTTGTATTCTAACAGCATAATGATGAACTTGCCCGGCGCAAAACATCCAGAGCTAATTAATTATTAATAGTGAACTTCATTACCTCAACCATTCGGTGCGGCAACTAGACAGGGGCACCCAACGACAAGTTTCGGTACATATCTGTTCGGTAGAGGGTAGTTCGCCTTTGGCTTTTCGGCGTCCATTTATGAGTGCACTCGGATTTTCGTAATTGAAACATGGCCTAAAAGAATCGCAGTGGGGAAATAATAGCCCCTGATTGTTCGGAAGGGTCATATTTGTGGTTTTTGGCAGTCAAAAACGAGGGTCCCCTATACCCCTCAGTAAAGTGCATTCACGTAAAAATATTGGGACTTTTCACGCGTCACGGATAATTCCCAAAATTACTTCACGTTCACGCAAAAATTGAGTAATTCGCGTTTCACGTTAAATTGAAAAACAAATTCACGGATCAATGTTTCCCATCGGGTAACCAGTTTAGGCTGTTTACACTCCAAAGGTAGCTCGTTCTACTTGCAATCTCAATGTCGCTAGGTCTAAGAGGACTTTTAACGGCTGTTTGCGGACGATTTTCCAAGCAAATGCTAGGGTATGGGCAATATCTCCTAATGACGCTAAGGCTTCACGCTACAGACTTTGAGGGTTGTGAACCAGTCGGATGATACTAGGTGATTGACGACTTAGTACAGTACCAAGGTTTAAAAAAAATCATCGCATCAAGAATAGCGTGGGACTGCCACGGAGTCTATCATTGTTGCCTATACGATTTTTCAGTGTATACTGAAACAAAGGATAGCGTTTTTCGTGCGAAATGATTGGCTACTCAGATCAAACTCGGGATAGCAAGTGCTATTCACCACGGAGCAATTCGATCGTTCGCGCGTGAAAGAAGTAATTGTTGACGGGAATAAATGAGTTAAAATGACCATTTTTGAGCCTCACTGTTTTAGTATATACTAAAACAATTATTTACCTCATTGTCGGTGCCACTGGTGAATAGTTTCGCGGCTCCGATATTTTAATTCGCCCACCAACTCGTGTGATGAAATCTCTGCGGCTTTCTTCCGCAGAATTTCAAGCAGAAAAACGAGATAACGAAGTAATCTCAGTTTTTCAAATAGAAAACAATCTTGTATCACCTTGTTTGTGAAACACTTCAACAGTTTTCCTTCGTGCAGAGATGGTAGCAAGTGAGTGCAGACTCAGAGTGGTCGTTGAGTTCATTGATAGATGGCGTGTCATTGACGTCACAGGAGAAACAGAAGTCTCACAGATACGAATTACGAGACAAGATGGTTTATGTAGTATGGTAATGGAGTTATATACTGCATATATCACATAGTTTCATGGCGGTTTACAATGCTTCTCTAGGGTGAGATCGGACGTCAGCCTGTAAAGGCGCCTCTGGCAGCCGCTATCAGTCCATATTGGATCTGAATACGGGACTGTCAGAGACAGATGATAATTAAATAATTAAATAACAATATATAATTATAATAAGAACCTTCCCAGAATTCTTTGCAGCTGGAAAATCGTCAATCCCAAATAACTTGGTCAGTTTGAGGGCAGCAAGACCCCCACGTTGTCTAGAAATAAGTCTTACCATAAACTAATTATTGTACAAGACTAAGGGCGATGACGTCATTGGTCACGTGACTTTGCTCACAAGTGCGTTTTTGCTCACTGTGACGAAGTTATTTGTTATTGCAAAAGCAGTCAACGTGGTTTGAAGCATAACGGTGTGAGCCATTTCGGACTGCCCGGGTACCGAACAAAATATAAATATTAAGGGAGGTATATACAATTTTCAATAAGTGGGAGTCTGGGTACAAGTGCTATCTCGCGTTGCATTAAACGCGAGGAAACAAAAATTTGGATATTGGTAGATATTTTTATGAAATATACATTTTTGTCATTTTTAATGCTGTGACGTCATCGGTCACGTGACCAGAACGGACCGAAGTTTAATATTCGCTCTACAAGTTTACTAGAACCTTTCTCCAAGAATATTTTTAAGCGAAGTTGTAGTTTAATAAATAGGGTTTTAAAAAATGGCCATGATTACTTTTTCCTAAGAAAGTGCGGCAGTAGAAAATCTAACTGAAAAGTTTGTCAGCTTCCTGCTCAACGACCATTTGAGGTAGGAACAAAAGAAAATTTTGCCTAAGGCTTGAGAGTATGCTCTTTATGATGGCGTTGTCAGTTTCTTCTAATTTCAATTGCTTTTGGCGATGATCGATGTTTAAGATTTTTTTCAGAGGAGAGGGCCTGGAGGAAAGAACGAAAACGAGGCTATACTTTCGCGCGCTTTTTGTTCACTGCGACGCCGCGCCACAAAAGGTTAGCTAGAAAAAAAAAATTCCAAGGACTGGACAACGGACTGGACTTGCATTTTCTTTAAACGGAACTTTTGACGACTTTTTTAATAATTTTTTTTTTATGGCTGTTGTCTGCTCAGGGACAATGTATACCTGAGAAGGTAAGTTGATACAGATAGTTGTTGCTGTTTGTTAAAAAAACAAAACAAAAAAAAAGCGCGTTTGTGGTACACTTAAATGCACTTCCCACCTAAAAAGTGTTGTTTAATTCTTGAAATTATAAAACTTAAACTAGAAGTTGCAGCAATGCGAATGAAATCAAATTAATGCTAACATTAAATGAAACAATTTAAGTTGCTTAAGGCAACCGATGCAAGCTCAGTAATTTTACTAAATACGATATTTGAAGGTTAAAAACGTATCTTAAACAGTGACGGAATAAATGATTACTTTATTTTCAACCGGAACTTAAAACGTTACCTTCATTCGCACAGACATCAAAACTTTATTTTATACTGTCCATGAACTAAATTCCCTATTACAATTATAACAAAGTGTACAATAAAGCCATTATTCAAAGTATTGGCCTAAGAAAAATAAACAAATACTGGAACAGTTCGTGCTTTCAAATGGATTACCCAAATGAATTACACGATTCCGACACATAAGTCTAATTTGAGTGGCGAAACATTTTGTTGTATCTGAAAAATTACTGTACTACACAAAACGTTTTCACAGAGGTTGTAATGCATGGGGGTTCACATAATTTAATTCAATTTTATAAAGCTAAAAATTGTATGTCAAAGATTCAGCAGAAACAGAGAAAAGTTTTAAAATCATGGCTGTTTGTGCGAGTTCGTGTACGTACGCGCTAAACGCGGAAAGTACCTAAGCTTAATAACTCTGAAGAAGTCAAGTACTTAAGTTTATGTCAAAACCGACCAAGAACCAGTCGAAAAAAAAAACAAAGCAAGTAATTGTTTTAATAGATTTGGCAGTTTTACAAAGTGTTACGCTTCTGGTTTGTGGCACCTATTTACAATGGTAGTCTGAGGAAAAACCTTTTTACAACAATGTTTAAATTATAAGCTTAAGCTTACGGTAAATTTCATTTGAATCTATTTTTTAAACTGAGGGGAAATTAAAATGTAATTTGCTATAAGAATGGGTCCAACACAGAAATCCTGAAAACCTTCTTCACAAACAAACTGACGATAAACTTGAAAACCAAATTTGAGAGAAGGCTTAACTTCTTGCCGAGCCATACAAAAGTTGGGCACATAAACAAAGACAACGCTTATCTGGCTTATCGGTTGACCGTAAGTTTTTTGAAGAAAACGACTAAATAAAAGGGCGACGGTAAATACCTTCTTCAATCGTCGAAAAGGCTACATCGGGCCACTGCGTAAATCGCACATCCTTCGTCTTTAGTCATGCTCAAAGCACAGCGGGAAAATTTATGTGTTGTCGAATGCAGTCGCGGCGCGAATTCAATCCCTTTCACAACGCTTTAGATACATCCAAAAAGCCGTCCATCAAGCCTTGATATAATTCTTCCCAGAGTGGCCAGTTAAAAATACTTTCACAGTCTAACACATCTTCAGGTGACCTAGTCGAAGTGGCGGAACGAGAGAGTCGAACGAGGTATCGCACAGCGTTCATGTGCTCGTTAATCCACTGACTTGGTCTAAGGTTTTATGAGACAGGATGAACCAAATTTCAAAATAATTTCACCGTTTTGAATGTAGTTAAGCTTCGGACTAGAAATTTCCCATTACTTTGTTAAACTTGACCGCAAATACCACTTTCACCACAGCTACAGCGCTGTCGCAAGCAAACCGTCGCTTCGTTTCAGAAGGTCGATTCACTTTCTGTGATTGGTTAAACAAAATGACGTGTGAATCGCGAGGTGTGGAGAATCTACGATTCGATGACAAACATAGCGGGCGATGTCTTCCTTCGTAATTTAACCAAAGAAAAAAATTGCAAAACATTTAATTTTTGGTTTATCGTGAACTAAAAAAACTGTCAGAACAAGAGCGGTAGGCGTGTTTTCAGAGCATCTCTCTCTCTCTCTCTCTCTCTCTCTCTCTCTCTCTCTCTCTCTCTCTCTCTCTCTCTCTCTCTCTCTCTCTCTCTCTCTCTCTCTCTCTCTCTCTCTCTCTCTCTCTCTCTCAACTAACACTTGTGATTTCTGGTATGAATGAAGTAATATGCAAAAACTAAAAAAGGTAAAAATAATAAAGAAAAATTGTCAACTATTTTCCCAAAGACGTAGAAATACACTTGCCTCGATCCAAGCCCACTAATAATAAATATCCACAAAAATATGAATACAATCTTCCGTCTGTACAACATTTAACCCCCAAATTTCAATACAACCATTTTTTTTTTACATTTATTAGTAAGCTCTGGCTTGCTGGCTCAGCAACAAATAACTTTCAAAACCATGAGAAGTTAAGTGAGAGAAACAATGTCTACAAGGTCTAAATAATAAGTCAGTAGTGCATGAATGGGTGGGGCAGGGGTTCTGAACCTTCAACTGATTGTACTTTTTTCTTCTGGTTCTACCCCTTACGTAGCAGTATCTACTTATGTCTTAACTTTGTTGCAGAGTCTAACAAAATTGCAAATTCATCACAACTTATCATTGTTCTTACCACCTTGGGAATGCCACTTTTTTGGTAGCCGCTTCAGTACACGTCTATTATTTCTATTTCTGTATTGTAACCGTTTTCTCCATTTTTACTTTGCTTCAGTGTTGCCCCTGAAGAAGGTTAGTCATGTCTCGCCGTAATATATGGCATTAAAAGTTACCCTTTTCGACCATCATTTTGTTTCTTTGCCTTATATCTACCTTTTTATGGGATATATAATTATATATTGTTATTTCCGGTTTTACTTGTAATAATAATAATAATAATAATAATAATAATAATAATAATAACTTTATTGGTACATCCAATTAAAATGGGTTTTCACATACCAATTACAATAAAATGTAATGTAAACAGTTAAAATCTAAAATAAACATTTAAAAGTGATAAGAACTTACATTACCATATTATTAAAAAACTTAAGATACATAATTCATTATTACACCGTTTGAAAGTCAATGGCTTAAAAATTCGTCAAGGGCACGTCCTTTAATGGCGTTCTTAAAAACTTTAAATGATTCCATGTTTGCTTAACTTTCTGGAAGGTCATTCCAGAGCTGAGCAGCCCTAAATGAGAAAGATCGCTGACCTGTTGCTGATCTAAAAATGGTATATTAAGCTTATCTTTATTCCTAGTGTTTCTTGTATGCACCTGGCTTCTTGTCGTGAACTTATTACACAAGGATGGTGGGGCTAATCCCTTTATACATTTAAAAGCCATTAAAGTGTCTCTAACTTCCAGTTGTTTAGCAACCGGCAACCAGTGGAGTTCCTTTAACATCGGCGTAATGTGATCATACTTCCTTGCGCCAGTCACGATCCGTGCAGCAAAATTCTGAACTTTTTGAAGCCTAACAATGTTCTCTTTTGTTGTACTAGCCCACATGGACGAACAGTAGAAAAGCTTGCTGAAAACTAGTGAATTCATGATGGTTATAAGCGTAGAGCTATCAAACAAATGTTTCACACGATTGATTTGGCACAGGCTACCTATACACTTAGATACAACTTCGGTCACATGTTCGTCAAAACTAAGGTGAGAGTCCACGATGACCCCCAAATCTTTTGCAGAACATGACGGTAGTATCTCTTTGCTGAGTAGCGTAACTCCAAAACCCTTCGGCACGCGAGCTAACATCTGAGGGGTTCCAAGAAGCAATAGCTTAGTTTTGTCTGGATTAATCAGCAAGCTGTGTGTGCAACACCAGGCGGCAATCCGCTGCAAATCCTCGGACAGATGTTCCACAGCCATGGCTGTCTCCTGGACAGGAAACGAGAGATAGAGCTGGGAATCATCCACGTTACTCTTTAGCGAGCACAGGTTAGGGACAGCTGAGAGATCGTTGATGTAGATATTAAAAAGGGCCGGCCCCAAGATCGACCCTTGAAGTACACCGTAAGCTACTTGGCACGGACCTGACACCTCACAGCCAATTCTCACCCGCTGGTTCCTGTCCGTTAAATAGCTTCTAAACCATTCCATGGCCTGCATAGACACACCCAGTTCTCGAAGTTTACGTAATAGGATCCCATGCTCGATGCTGTCAAAAGCCTTCGACAAGTCCAACAGAACCAACGCTGTGACTTGTTTCCGATCCATTGCTTCGAGAATCATATCAGACATGAAAATATGAAGTGTTTCTGTCGAGTGCTTCTTCTTGTTTCCATTTTGATGTTCAGTTAAACAGTTCTGACGTGTTGTATACTCTGTTAACTGATTGAGAGCTGCTCGTTCACAGATCTTAGACAGAGCGGGTAGCAGAGATACTGGCCGGTTGTGATTAGCAACTTCATGATCCCCTTCCTTTAATATTGGTATTACCACGGACTCTTTCCAAGCAGATGGAAAAACTGATGTTAAAAGTGATCTGTTGATAAGCTCTGTAAGAACTGGAAGTATAACCGGTAGGGCATCAGATGAAAGATAGAGATAGACCACCACACCGGGAACTACGTCCCCTACTCTTTTCGAACAGTGTGTGGCTTCTTTAACGTCCCACAGATTGTTAGGAACAAGCGTTGTGAGACGGGACCTACGGTTTATCGTCCTTATCCGAGAAGACTAGAAAGTCTAACCGTTTGCAGATGTAATCACAGAGGAAGCACTTTCTCCTGAATTATTTAAAGACCCTGGCCTGAGTGCTGGTCCGGCCGGGGTTTGAACCCGCGACCTCCCGCACGGTAGTCCGGTGCTAACCGATCGGTTAGTATCTCTATTTACAACTCAAATTAGTATCTCAGTTCCATCGTAGATCAAAATTTTAATACAAAAGACGACGGAAGCTCAATTACGGGTCATAACACTAAAATAACTTTAAATTAATTCACGCAAAACAAGATCGTTCACGAAGCACGTTTAATTAAAATCTTCGTTAACGCGTCACGCTTAATTCAAAAACCGCTTTCACGCTCACGTGAAAATGGACTTGACACGGTCAATCACGAATCACGAATAAATAAAAACTTCAATCACGTTTCGCGAGGAAAAAATAGGCTCAATCACGTTTCACGAAATAAGTATAGGGGATCCTCAAAAACGTCACCTAGCATTTTTGGAAAGAAAATAGTTCCCTAGAAAGTTTGTGGAAAGTTCATTTCAGCTAGAATTTTCTCAAAGGAAAATTTTGTTCTCTAACATTTTCGGGCAACTAAAGTTTCAGCTAAGGAATCCGAACAGATCAAATTCTTCTAGCCAAGGAAAACATCACTTTAAACAGACATCAAACACCGTAAGGTACTTAAAAATACTTTTCTACAGCTGTTCGTTGATTTGCCTAGTTCGACACGGCAATTAACTTCGGCAGGGTCTGTCGTGCTACAAGGCAGTGGAACGGCATGGTTTCAAACGTCGTGCTACTGCCGTGCCGAACTTAAATCATAAACAAGACGCTCTATGAGCGTTAACTCGGGATACTTTTGTGCTGCAGAAGCCGGACGCACGCTTTCTGATTCTCGAAACTATCCAGCTAGTGGTTTGCTTTTGGCCTTTTTGTTCACGTACGAGCAAAGCTCGTTAAACTGTTTTGTACGGAATCCGAGGTGGCTCAGCCACTTTTGTTTTCATTTTCATTTCGGTTTGCATTTCTCTTCAGCGTTTTCATTTTCGTTTGCATTTTTTATTTTATTTGCATTTGTATTTTTTCGCGGTGCGCTTGCGATTTTAAGTTTCGTTTCGTTTCTGTCATCAATTGCCATATCAGTTTTCATTTTCATTTCGATTTTTCATTGTTCCTTTTCATTTAGACTTTTTCGTGACATCAAAATTAAAATGGAGCGCAAAAAGTCCTTATAAGGAAGGCTATTATTCATCATGAGTGGGTGATGGCGTAGAGTCATAGATCAAACTAAGGTCTCTGGGTCTCAGTCCCGTGCATGACTGGCTGAGTTATGAATGTCGCTGTGGAGGTGGTGGGGGTGTGCGGCCCGCTTCCTAAAACCTTTACCCTATTTGAGACGAAAATCTGTGATTTTTCCCTACCCTATTTCAGACCTGACCAAAAATTCGATACCCTATTTCAGACCTATTTCATGGGCTCCTGCGTAAACACAAGTAAAAGACAAAAAAGAAGGGCTTTTATTGATGGTCTTTTCGCCTAATGATGAAGAAGTAGCCTCTTCGAAAAAACATGTCCAAGACTAGAGTACCCAAACCATACCCTATTCCAGACCAAAACGACTAAAAAACCATACCCTTTGGGGCCGCACATACCTATAGAGCCTAAATAAGGGGGGGGGGGGGCAGTACCCCTCCCCCACCAGGCTGTGGACGAGGTGGTAGCGTTCTTGAGAGATCTCTTGAGGAAAAATAAGACTACTAATGTTATGTAAAGTGCGTGTACTGGAATGTTTCAGTAGGTTTAAAATAAGTGCGCGTGTCAGGATAGATTGCTTGGCAAATCTCATTCCTTTGTAAATGGCTGAGATCAAGACAGCAATTATCGATCAGCACAGTACAAAACCGTTGGTATGGAAGAGATAAATCGATGACGTGTTTCCTTATGGGACATTAGTATATACCACACAAGTGAATAGTAATTTTCGCGCGCTCTGATTGGTTAACTTGGAGCGAGATTTTACAATTCCGACAGCTTGTCGGTGTATTGTCACGCATAAAGTAATTATTCAGCTTGTGTGGTATATACTAAAACAATTATTCACCTCAGTGTCGGTGAAAGTGGTGGATATTTACCTTGCTGCTTCGCGGCTCGGTAAATATCCGCCGCTATCCACCTCCATTTCAGTGAATAATTGTTAACTAATAGAGAGGAAATTAACAACTTCATTGAACATGCAAATAACTATCACCCGACAATAAAATTCACTGCTGATATTTCTGACAAAGAAACCTTCTTCCTTGATACGTGCATTTACAGAGGAACGAGATTTGCCAAGGAAGCTATCCTTGACACGCGCACTTACTTTACAGCGGTGATTGTATTGCCGTGAACACCTAAAATATGTCTGGAATGTTAATTGTGTTGTAACCAATCACAGGCGAGATCTTCAAACCACAGAAACCACAGGCAACGAACGGTTTCCTATCTGTCACGGAACAAATTATTTTCGTTTTGTTTTAACATTCAGTCTCTTTACAGGTAAACAATTGCTTTTCCTTCCTATTTGTTTACAGTGTGTGCTATAATAGCGAAGAATACAGGTTTGAAGGATTTTGAAATAAATTACAAAGCCGAAGTGCCGGGCCGACGCACGCGACGGTTTGTCGTGGGAGTTTTCAAACTTTTTGTAACGATCGAAATCGGTAGTTACGCCTGATCGCAAGTTACAATGTTGCAAGGTAAGCCGCTAGAATTTTCTGATTCCCATCGCTTCGCGGCTATTGCAGCAAGCGTTAACACTTTTTTGTTAGGTCAGGTAGATTTACTATTTTGGTAATTTATTCTTTTTTTTGGTAGCAAATAATAAAGTTGAAATTCGAGAGTTGTTCTTGTCGATGTTTTCGTTTCTGATAACATAATCCTCGCTAATATTTTTTTGTAGAACAAGGGGATTGGATTTACGTGCGCTAACAATTAAACCTTCGAACTACTGTGCCGGCAGAAGTTCCTTGATCGCAAGATCGCAAACTGGAAAACCACCGACCAAATTCAACATCTATGGAATGATTGACACATCGCGCAAAGTAAACAGCCCAATTTTCGGTATTCCTTCCAAAATATAATTTTGCTTTTTCTCTGAAGGCATTTTATGCATTTGATTTAAGGGGGATTACATGCTGTAGGAAACTAGTTATGAGGGGATTTAGCCAAGAAGATTTGAAGTCCCCTTTGGAGGGTAACACTAATCTGCGGAACTGCAGACCGCGGAACCTGCGGAACCTGCGGAACCGCCGGAACCTGCGGAACCTGTATTTTTTTGTAATAAAATTAAAAAAATAATAAAAATAGTAATAATAAAAATGTCTACGATTGGTTTAGTTCTTAAAAACAACAGAGAAAGAAAAAAAAAAAGAAAAGAAAAATAAAAAGGGAGAAGGTGAACAAAAAAGATAGCGTACAACAAGGGGGTATTTTTTGTCGGTCACCCATCCAAGTTCTAACCCGGCCGGATTGGGCTTAACTTCGGCGATCGGACGACGAGCACGCTTTCCTTGTGGTATCACACGCAGACAATACAAAGTATAAATGATTCGCGTAAGTTGAAAAAAGGGAAATGATAAGCGAGAAATTACTATAAATTCTAAAATTCACACAAACAAACATTAGCAACAAGTGTTCCGTTTAAGTTTCCGGTCAATTTCTTATTTCCGGTATCATAGTCACGTGGTACTGTTGTGCCACCAAAATGGCCGAATGGCGCTTCCATCTCAATGCTGGGTAAGTACAACAGTCGTTTGCTGAGTAACATCGGTTGCATTTCACAAATAGACTGAATGCCTCTGACCTTGCTTGAAACAGGATGAAGAACTCCAAGCCTGAAGTGATTGATCTAACCAAGGAAAGGTAGGGAACTTGGGCTTTGCTTCAAGTCACGCACATGGCATGTGAATTGTTGACAGCATCTTCAGCTATTTATGTTCAAAAGTGATGTGGCAATGTCAAGCCTAGAGAAAATTAACAGGTTAGGAAAGACCTTTTATCAGTTTGACCCCAGTATGTATGTGTAATCAGTTTTGGTTTCACCCGTGATGTGTTACCCTTGTTACTTGTACAAAGCCTGGATTTAAATCGTGTTGATTTATCTCCGTCTCAGTTTTCGACTACGATATGACCGACTTGTTGCTAATGTTTGTTTGTGTGAATTCTAGAATTTCTAGTAATTTCTCGCTTATCATTTCGCTTTCTTCAACTTACGCGAACCATTTATACTTTGTATTGTCTGCGTGTGATACCACAAGGAAAGCGTGCTCGTTGTCCGATCGCCGAAGTTAAGCCCAATCCGGCAGGGTTAGAACTTGGATGGGTGACCGACAAAAAATACCCCTTGTTGTACGCTATCTTTTTTGTTTGCCTTCTCCCTTTTTATTTTTCTTTTCTTTTTTTTTTCTTTCTCTGTTGTTTTTAAGAACTAAACCACTCGTAGACATTTTTATTATTACTATTTTTATTTTTTTTTAAATTTTATTACAAAAAATATAGGTTCCGCAGGTTCCGGCGGTTCCGCAGGTTCCGCAGGTTCCGCGGTCTGCAGTTCCACAGATTAGTGTTACCCCCCTTTGGATGCGATTATTAGCACATTTTGCGCATGACTATCTCCGATCGCAGTTCTTCTTACCAAAAGAATCTCCGTAAATGTCCGTAAACTCGCATGTTACAACCCAACGGCTTTATATTATTGAATGCATATCTGAAAATTTATTTTTCTAAGAATACACGATTGTTCATTTTTTATTGTCTCCATTTAATATGTCGTTACATGGAAAGCCGGTCGTCGTCGCGTCGCGTTGGCTTTTAAATTTTCCTTTATAAAATCGAACGATGTGCTGAATGTGGTCCTCAGCACTGATCTTGGGGAGCAGTGGTGTTTTAAATTCCTAATAAGACAGCTTGTATCCTTAAACATGTTAAACAAAACGAAAATAATTTGTTCCGTGACCGATAGGAAACCGTTCGTTGCCTGTGGTTTCTGTGGTTTGAAGATCTCGCCTGTGATTGGTTACAACACAATTAACATTCCAGACATATTTTAGGTGTTCACGGCAATATAATCACCGCTGTAAACCCACTGAAACATTCCAGTACACGCACTTTAAATCCTGTCATCCTCCCGGGGTCAAAAAAGGCTTCGTGATGGGTGAACGTCTTAGACTACTACAAACTAATTCTTCAGAGGAGACTTTCACAGAAAACATAAAAATATTCAAACTACACCTTCAGGCGAGAGGCTACCCGAACAACCTTATCGATAAAACACTCTCGGAAGTCAGATTCTCTGACAGAAAGGTAGCTCTCACAGAAAATACTGGAGTGCATAAAGAAATACTATCCTATGTCACGCAATACAACCCATGTGTGCCAAACCTCAAACGCATTCTAATGGATAAATGGCATCTCATAGAATCACAACCTAAACTTAAAGAAATGTTTAAAGAACAGCCTATTATTTCTTATAAAAGAGGCAGATCTTTGAGAGACCTACTAGTTTATAGAGCCAAACTGTAGTAGCTAAATCTTAGAACACTACATGTGAAAGGTTATTACATTCATGCGACACGTTTGTGGGATTTGTGAATGGCCTGTTATATTATTGCTTGCTACTATAAGTTCAGGATCCCGCAAAAAAAGTTCACTGAGGAAGAAATTTGTCCTCTGGCCTCTGCCATCACTCGCTTGGACATCATCATCTCTGTCATCACCCACTTAAGACAATCTTTAGTCAATGGATAATGGCCTTCCTTATAAGGAAGTTTTACTCCCCATTTTGATTTTGACGTCACACATAAACGGTATTTGCTCTCCATTTTAATTTTGACGTCACGAAAAAGTCAAAATGAAAAGCAAAACTCGAAAAGAAAACGAAACTGATATGGCAAGTGATGACAGAAACGAAACGAAAAGCACACCGCGAAAAAATACAAATGCAAATAAAATAAAAAATGCAAACGAAAATGAAAACGCTGAAAAGAAATGCAAACCAAAATGAAAATTAAAACAAAAGTGGCTGAGCCACCTCGGATTCCGTAGTTTTGAGAGTTGCCATCCATATTCGTTGTCAGCTGTTGTTGTTTACTTCTAAATTAAGTGGAAACATCTGGACTTTACTTTGGCTCTCTCAAAACATTTTTTCTCTCTGCGAAGCTTGAAAACATTCGCATAGACACTTCTCTTAACATATTGGATATTCAAAACTCGAAAACACAAGGCGAATCGTTTCCGTGTATGTGACATGTTTCTCAGAAGCAATCCAGATGTCACGCATTGTAAAAAGAACTCGAAATTCAAACTGCTCTATTTTCAAAACAAAGCGTGTTGCTTGGCTTAAAATGTCATTTACCTGATGAAGGTAAAAAATCTAAATGTTTAATTCTGACGTCACGTGAAAACCAAAAATTCGCAAACTTGTCTCTAAATATAGAACTGTCACAGCGATTGAGTTGTGGTATAGTCCGGATCAAATTACATCAAAACAACGTTGCGATTTTCTAAATATAGAACTGTCACAACGTTCTAATTCGAGTCGATACTCACAGCACGTGTGAGGCTTCCAACCTTGTCTTAAATTCGGCAAACCTTTTCACGCGGACAGTCTGTACTGTATTAATATCTAGCTTCACAACTTTACAAAGATATGTGCAGGAAAATTTGTTCCGGCGGTCGAAGTGGATTATTTAAC
This sequence comes from Pachyseris speciosa, assembly GCA_016490735.1. Taxonomy (NCBI): domain Eukaryota; kingdom Metazoa; phylum Cnidaria; class Anthozoa; order Scleractinia; family Pachyseridae; genus Pachyseris; species Pachyseris speciosa. The sequence goes on along the minus strand of JAEMWC010000092.1, from coordinate 303,288 downwards.
CTTGAGTGTTCACTTGCGGTCACGTATTAAATGGAAGGTATCACATTACGAAAACAACTAACCGTCGCGTGATGTTAGCCTTTCGACCTTTGGACTATGTGGTTTGCTTTAACCAATGAACACACCGCCACGTGCCTGCTATTGTGCATTGGCCAATCAAAACACCGGAACGTAATTGTATTGCGCATTTTGCTGCACAGGAAAAAGAAAAAACAAGACGCTCTATGAGCGTTAACTCGGGATACTTTTGTGCTGCAGAAGCCGGACGCACGCTTTCTGATTCTCGAAACTATCCGGCTAGTGATTTGCTTTTGGGTTCACATAAGGCCTTTTTGTTCACGTACGAGCAAAGCTCGTTAAACTGTTTTGAGAGTTGCCATCCATATTCGTTGTCAGCTGTTGTTGTTTACTTCTAAATTAAGTGGCAACATCTGGAGTTTTTTCTCTCTGCGAAGCTTGAAAACATTCGCATAGACACTTCTCTCTTAACATATTGGATATTCAAAACTCGAAAACACAAGGCGAATCGTTTCCGTGTACATGTTTCTCAGAAGCAATCCAGATGTCACGCATTGTAAAAAGAACTCGAAATTCAAACCGCTCTATTTTCAAAACAAAGCTGTTTCTTGGCTTAAAATGTCATTTACCTGATGAAGGTAAAAAATATAAATGTTTAATTTTAGTTTTTTTTCTGACATCATGTGAAAACCAAAAATTCGCAAACTTGTCTCTAAATATAGAACTGTCACAGCGATTGAGTTGTGGTATCAACCGGATCAAATTACATC